>JAAXOA010001990.1:0-14277 GCA_036561885.1 Salina celebensis | reverse complement strand
CATGAAAGAAGTCATCATTGTCAGTGAAACAAGTGTGGACGCTTTCAAATAGTGAGTGAAACACCCTTCTTGCGTGCTGTTAAAGACTACACAGTACCTACATTCGTAACGTCTTGTGCCTCAAAAACTGTAACAAGCTCTCGTCAGTCTCAACCTATGACTTAATGTTAACCAGTCATAAAATGTGTACAGAACGTATAAATATAGAAACCAAAGAAAACTTCATTTTTAAAAGTCAAATATTTGACTATCATAAATATTCTTATATGGATTTGTGGGCCGTAGATGGAACTCTAAATACCTAAATTTTGCACATTATAGAACCAGTTCCATAACTTCTTATTTGAACAGAGACAAAATCTTTGGTTCTGAAAAGAGTCAGAGTTTTTGTGTTTTTTTTTTCATTAGCATATATCCAAGCTCATTCTTCGGTCATTCCCATGATGTCTATGCATTTTAATGATGAATTCCTCGAGTAATATTTTTATAGTGAATACAATTGAATATGAATTAGGTCCAGTTCATCATCATAACAAAAAGATTTTTCAGACGACAGTAGCGGATTTTTGAACGGCATACCTATCATCATAACATCTTACATGGGATGTGCTCGGATATGCATTATAGTTTTTTTTATGTTTCAACCTACGTCTGATTTCATCTTATTCAGTCATCAGACTTGAAACCGGGCTTTAAGTTGTTGCTGCATAAGAAAAAGCTACCGTAAAAAGAAAAAAAAACTCGCATAGCCACAGTGTAAGAAAAGTTTCGCTTAAGCCATGGCGTGAGAAGGCGCCAGAAATTGTGTCTCCACCAAATTATAGTTCTTGCACATGGAGTTGTCGGTGCGTGCTTCGAATGAATGTCTTTTCCCTTGCCGTCTCTTGTTCTGCCTTCTTTTTCTTCTATAATCCTGTGTCTTTATAGTTGCTTGATCTGTTCGAAGATATGTTAATGGATGGAAAATCAAGAATGGAAAAAGTCTTCAGACTAGTCGGATTCAACATCATCTCCATCGTAGACTTTTTATAAGCTTGTCAAGATTTGCCAGTGTGTTTGTTATTCCATTTTTGTATTGTTGATTTCTCATGAAAAGTCCAATGATTCATTATGCAACTTTTTTTTTCCACTTTTTTTTGTTTGCAAACAATCTATGCGATCAGTGTCGCTTAAAACACTGATACATACACACAGACAAAAATGCAGTCAACTCCTTCTTATACGTAATTATGCCCAAAACATTTTCTCACTAATGCTAATTGCTAGCTGTGTATTGTGATCTATCGTGAAATTTTCAAGGACTTAAGTTCTAACACTAGTGAAAGACTTTCTGGTTTCAGGCGAAACCACCAATGCTTTAAGCATTTTGCAGATGCATTCATCTTGCTGGTCTGGCACTGACAGGTTTTACCATATGAAACGTTAGGAATTCTTCGCTGAATGAATGAATCTTACTCATTTTGTTTCTATGAGAAACCCATTTGCACTATTGTTCTCTGAGGAAACAACACTAGGAAGGTAACAGTACAGTCGATAATTTTCTCCTCTCGATAAAAACTGTAGCAAGTTGCAAAAGGAACAGTAAAAGTAATAAAATTCTAAAGTACTCTATAATTGCTTTCTTCTTACATGGAGCCACTCACTAAAATAGTTTTTTTAGAAAACGTTTTTCAATCCATTATCCATTTCTAAATTTTTTATGCCGTTTTGTGTTCTCCTCATGTATTCATTCAGCAAAACCATTTCATTTCTTTCCCCTTTTAAGATTTAAGAATATTGACATCAATCCATTATCCATCTCTATATTTTTTATGCCATTTTGTGTTCTCCTCATATATTCATTCAGCAAAACCATTTCATTTCTTTCCCCTTTTAAGATTTAAGAATATTGATATAAAAATCATCGAGAATCAAAACTAAAAGATTCTGATCAAGAAATCATTTGTCAATAGCAATTCCTATTTTAAAAACTATTCGGAAGAAACATTTTCTTTCTCGTTCATATTGTTTTTTCGTTCCATTTAACTGTTTTCTATAAAAAAATCTAGAGTGCATGTATTTCCATGCTTTAATGCATTTTAAAAGTGATTCAGTTGTACTGTGTCTGTGTGATTATCATCGTTTTTGTGCCCCTCTTTAACCAAGTATCGTTGTTTTAAGAAAAAAAGGAATGTTCTTTTTTTCCATCTTATACTATTAAAGTTCCAAATTGAAGACTTCCTCTTCCTTTCCACCAATAAAAACTGCACACTAACCTCCCAGTAAGTTTTCAAGTGAAGGGAAGCTCTACGCTTTACTATCAATAAAAAAACCTTCAAAACTTAAACAAGAAAAAAAAAATTGTTAAATTGCAATTTTCTTTCATCGTTCCCCATTTTGGTGCTCTTTTAATAATGATAGGTGAGCTAAAGTAGTGAGTATGGCTCTTTTTTCTCTCTTAATGATTATAGAGTGATATATGAAACATGCGCTGAGAGTTGCGATGCTATGCTCGTATTTTTTATGTGTTCTTGTGTGCACTGAATTTTATTTGTTTCCGGAGATCGACATCGTGTTGAAAACTTTAAAAAAAGGAAATAAATACAAAGTACACGAATGGGAAGAGACTTGTATAAAAAAAAAAGTTAAAATTCTTGATTCTTACGCTTGACGAAGTGTGTGAGAGTTTTTTTGAAATTCTAAGAAAATTTTGTAAAATACTGGGAAAAACCATGCAAAAGACACGAGATCATCCGTGCGTCGCTATGTAACACAAGCACGGAGGGAGGAACACGCTAAGATGTTGCGTCACAATGAAACGGCGCCACTCGGCAGAGTATTTGCCGGCTAAACTATAATTACAGATTTGTAGTCTATAAAATGCAGTTCCAAAGTATTTCTTTTACATAAAAAATTATATCATGTTAAAACAATTCAGGAATATATATAATCTACGAAGGTATGAGCGTTTCCGTTGCTAACGTGCGTAGAAAGTCATGATATTGTTGCTTAGGTACAACATTCTTCTTGAAAATTCCTGTCACCTTGTGTACGCATCGGAAAATAACTTTATGAGCATTGATGTATTAATTTTTTAGATACAGGCATGCAACATACAGTTTATGAAAATGATACTTCATTATCACGTTATAAGTCGTCATTCAAAGTGTCACCCTGGCTGCCACCCAAGCTTTGTTTGCATAGGAGTTCATCAAGATGACCACGGAACTCACAACTAAAACAGTGAATCCCAGGTGAAAGCGCGTGTCGCCAGAAGATTATAAGCTTATCTATCCCAGAAAACATTAATTTTGCCTACTTTGTGCCGCTGGTTTGCCACAAACGAAGCATGACAATTATGAAATGCCATTTTGTCAGATTAATAACGCGCGATACAACAAACTTGCAAAAGTAGCGTTTGTACATCTTTCAGTGTAGTATAACAAGACAACACGTTAGATTCTAACGTGTAGGTATGAAAAGCATAATTCATTTAAGATTATAACACCCATAGACCACATCTGCCATGGTGTGAGTAATCATTTCATGAGGACTGATAAGAACACGAAACAACTATAACGAGGTTTCATCCCTTTTAGTAAATTAACTTGTTGGAATGACATATCTGGTTCTTATAATGGTACTGTCGCAAAACTCGTTTTTTCAGGTGTCGTTCATCAGTCATGAGGAGTTCAACTTACAAAAATGTAAAAGCATTCACCGTGTTTCCAGGATGGCGGATGACGGGGATATATTTCATGTGTAATTAGCAATATATACTGCATCGAGTAAATGAAAAAATACACGCATAAAAAGTATAATTTTCCTTTCGATCATCTAACATGTCATAAAAGTTCCATGTTTTCCCTGTAGATCTGGAATATGTTCTTACCCGTCACTTCATACATAGCTGCATGCAGACTCCAGACATCATTGTTCAGTTATTCTGTTCTCCTGTAAATAAGAGTTTTCTAGAGCTACTGGATGATGGAGAATGTTAACGATGTACCCGCCTACCGCGGAATTAGCTGTAATGATCACTATTTATTATTATGATGATTATCATTACGATTATGACTGACGTTTTTTTCAACACATACGCAACTTGGCTTGAGAATCGACTGTAACTACATAACTGAATAGAAAAGAAAAAGATTTAGTGGATTAGAAACTTCGTCATCAATAAGCAAGTAAGCTGGTTAAAAGGAGAAAGTGGACATCCTCAGTTGGAATTTCGTTATTTTTGTGCAAGAATATAGCAAAATTGATACATTTCGCATAGCAAGTATTACAGTAATAGTATGATGGCCAAATTGTATTTGGTTAGCGTTACGATTATGTGCTATGCATGGCATAATCTGGTTTAATGAATGGAATGTCCAATAGAAAATATCAGATTAAGATAAACCACCACAATGTGACCAACGAGGGAGTTAAATAGTCTGCCATACGCTTGACGTTTCAAGCATTATATTTGCTTGAAGGGAAGTTTGTCGTGGGAAACGAAGAGGTGGGGTGTAGGTAGAACAATACATCATGGCAAATTGAATAGATTAATTATTAATGACGACGACAGTGATACTGAGCAGTGCTCAGGAAGATATTCTGTTTGCCGTAAAGAAAAAACGAAATGATCAACGTTCACTCGGACCTATGGATGTAATGCATAACTTGTTTGTATACAACAATAGAAAGCGTTGAGGGAAATCAAAGAAGAGTAAAAATGAATCAAAACAGACAAAGTATTATGAAACACCTGAAGGTATATAAAAACTAAGACTTATTGTATTCTTAGAAAGAATATCGTGATCGGTTGTGTTCGTTGTGTCATTCATGTTTCACTTAGGGCTGACTTCTTTACTCAATGAAATAATATGATGAAGACCACCTGTTGAGTTGTAAGCATCAACTAAAGTGATCAAATTGGAATAATGAAAACCTGCAGATACTTTGGAATTTATATAGAGGAGCTTTGAAACAAATGACAATGATACCTAATGGCGATAAATGATATTACTGGTTTCATATTGACTTCAGCTTTTCGGCTATTATCCTGGTATTATCTCAATCAAGCTAATTCTAGTATTGAAGATATAGTGTGCACAAGAACTAATGAAATGAGTTTTATACAAGTTGAACGTGCAAATCACATCCTGGTTTCAAAATTTTAAGCCAAGAACAAGACTTCATTCATTTTCATTTGAATAAATGAGCGACTCTTGCTGCATGGGTAAGACCATTGCAATTATCAGATCCCGTTGTTCAAATACACATCCTTCTCTCTCTGTTTGTTTTTAAAGTTTCATTTGAATATGTGATTTGCCTCAAAAATGAGACAAAACGAAAACTTACAGTGAATGGAAAATCCTTCGTTTCTGTATGTAGCAACGGACTTTCTCCTTGAATTTCAGCTAAACCTTGGATTTCAAGTTTGAGGAAAACCTAGCAAAAACTTGCAAAGATCATATAACTTTACAATGCAGTTTTCCTTAAACATGGAATGCAACGTATATAAGATTATACGGCGTAAAATGGTCGGTTTGTAATAAGTTATAAATTCATACCTGGACTTTTTTTTGTGATTTTTGTGGGTGTTGAACGGGAGGAACATTGGTAATTGCACATCTCGTGAGCCACTGCTTGACTTGTCAACATTTTTTAGGATTTTCTTTGGAAATACGGTGGTATTCATGCGCCTTCAAACAATCAAGTTCCCTCGATACAGTAAAAATTCATACGCCTTGATTTACCATATTGCGTCACACAGCAACACGACATTTTTTCCAAACTCACCATTTCCACGAAATCTTCCACTGACAAATCTGTCTTTTTTTGGTATGTCATCCATAAAATAAGCCGCGTGTTTTGAATCATCATTTGCCATCTTATTGTAGCAACCAACTCAACCGGAATGAATCTTAAAATCCCCCTTCTCTAGTTTGTTTTCCTGTTACTTCGCTCGCCTCTCCGTACAAAACCCACTGCTTTTCCTCGTGTTCACAGCGACAACTTGTAATCTCCCTGACATTGTATTCCTTTCCTGAATCTCCCAAAATTACGCTTCAACAATGTTGTCCTCTGGAAACGTATGAATATTCTCATGGCTGCTGCTGCTGGAACATTTGGTTCATCAAAAACCCTCACAGCAACGGGAAAACTTGAATGAACGTGAACAAAACGAAATGTGAATAGATGATCAAAGTAAGAAAGGGGAGCAGTGAAAGGCGAAGAAAGGCAAAAGCTACTTTTGGTTTGTTAGCCATGTTTTACGTGTTACTAAACTTGATGTAATATTTCACGTAAACATACATGATATAGAATAGATAGCCATATAAAATTTTGTGTTTTTTTCTCTCGAGGAGCTTCACAAAACCGTGGGAGTTGATCACTGCGAGTGTGTTGAAAGTTGAGATTCAGAATTGTTGATGATGGTGTGTCCTCGTGTTACCTTCTGTTGGCACAGTTGGTGGTAAGCTCTCTCTTATGCTCCAATGCGGTTCATTTTTTCTTTCAATCCAGGACACAATTTTTATCCACAAATGAGTTAGACGAACAATTTTCAGAGTTATTCTACCGTGATTTTTTTTGTGTAAATTGGCAAGTCAAAAATATTATATGTAGCAGTCAAAATCGCAGCTAGTTTTATGTTTTGAACAATACAAATTAATTTCTTTTCGTCAATAGAAATCATAACAAATCATTAAAATAAATTTCAGAATTGAATGTTTCCTTTAAATAAAAAAATTATCTGGGTAGACTTATACCAATTCTGTTTGCACAACATGTGATGTAACAAAACTGTAACGATCTGTTTTACAAGTGCAAGTATTAACAGATTATTTACTTAACCTTTCTTCGCCTTTTCATTTCTTTTGTTGAAGGTCCCAAGCCGTCAAAGTGTGGTTGTTTCCGTAAAAAATCCCTTGTTCGTGATGATCGACATCTGAAAAACGTATCACTCTCGGTTAAATACCTCCATCGAAGTCATAAGCCACATAATTGCACGGAAAATCAGTTTATTAAAGTACACAAAACGACTCATCTTATTTCCTTCTTTATCTCTTTAAAAAGGCATTTTTCCTAAAGATAAAAGCTACCGCCATGTACCATATTGATGATGATTACACTTGCTTTTAAGCACCCGATATATTTTTTTTTCTCAGAAAACAAGTCAATATTAGATATTTACTTACCTTTTTCACGGCACTCAATGTCTTTTCCGTAAAGTGTTTGTTAGCAGAAGCGAAAAGGAAAAAAAATCTTGCTGTTGCGTAAAATAGTAATGATGATTGTATTTAAGAAGAACTCATAAATCTCCAGATGAACCTGTTCTGCAGATTGAAAATATGTGCATAGAAGAAGAAAAGCAGATATTCTGTCCTTTTTCCCTACCTGTAGCAAGTACACCTGTATGACAAACCTGACATATTTAGTACGTTCTGGGTGTCAATGAATTTGCTCGGATAGCTATTACACAACAAGGAAGTAGATAACATATCCCATAACTTTTGTGTAGCAAAAACAAAAAAAACGCTTCCCCAAGTTGTTGAGTTAATCTCTTTTTTTTTAGTGTTCCTAGCTGCAGTGGAGCTGCACCGCGGGAAACAAATAAAGTAAAAAAAAATCACCGAAAATCGCATCATAAGTCTTTTGAGATAACCCATTTGCACTAATATTATCATTGTGATTCCGCTTCATTTTTGTGTGTTGCACCACACAGTAGGAGATATTTCTGTAACTAATAAGATGATGAGGTTCTTACCTGTCCGCATTCGACCAACCACCGCTTTTGTTCATTGTCAGGTGTATTTGAACTGCACAGTCGTAACAATTTTTTTTTCATAGCTTTGCATACAAGAGACAACAATAAAAACAGGTAACTGTGTGTGATAATTTTTTTTTGTATTTTATTACGACCAAATACAATAGGCACACTCTTTTTAAGAAAAAAGTTTCCGGCAGAGAAAGAGAATCTTTTTGGTTGAATTTGTAGGAAAGATTTATATGAAAGGTGTAGGTATGAGAGTACAATATAAAATACAAACATTTCTTGATGATGAAACTGTGGGATGAACGTACCATTCATCTTTAAGGGCCGCATTGGGGTTCCTGAATTGTTATGTTCGCTTTGCTGCTGCTTCAATTGCTACTGAGTTGCTGTTTGAGGGTGATAATGGGACTCCCTGCTGTCTTTTCGGTCTGTTTGAGTTCAAGATTCCAGTGATGCTAGAGAGATATGATAGAATGAGAGTACAATTGTAAGATAAATATTACAACTAAAAGTGACGCTGATTATCCACGTAAGACTTTTTTACGAGGTCCGACAAAACAATAGCAATGGGAAATTGAAGAAATGAAATATGATATGATTAATAACACTCGATTTATACTGTGCAACCAGAAGATACAAGTTAGATGTAAATGATGTGAACTATGTATTAGAAAAAGCAATTTATTGACAATTTTTTGCAGTTTAATAATTAAGGTCTGGCAGCGATAATGGTACGGATACTATAAGAAATTATCTCAGTTGATCGAACGTGCAAATCTTGAAGCATTTGTTTGGTCCATATACAAGACGAGTAATAAATATGCGTATCTGAAGGTCTTGCTGTTTTATACTAGCATTACTAGCAAACCTTTGCGAGTACGTAACTTTTTGAATCATCTATGTTTGTTTAGGCAATTGCTGGAACAATCTTATATGAGGTAAGCATCCTTTATCATTGTGCATAACTAGAGCTAAAACAAGGAAAACAGCAAATCGTGCCATAAAATCTTAGATTTATATCAATTAAACTTAGAGCCTATGGCAGCTTATCTACAGTTTTGTATGTTCCCAGATCACTATAAGAGTAATTTAGGAAATGTTCCGACTGTTGTGAGTATCCAGTAAAGGTTATGGGTATTGGTATTGGTATTGGTTAGGGCCATGAACATCTCGCGCTGGCTGGCTAGCTTGCAAGTCTGTTCTATAAAAGAGAAAATTGTATCCTGGAATAAAGAATTTTAAAACAAATTCTCATTAAACTCATGGTATTTTTCATAGGTTTACACGCTGTAGTGTACACGATTTTACGCCTGTTTTGTTCAACCTGCCTCAGCATTTTATCAATTATGATTCAAACCCAATAACCAACACCATCAGACACTTAGTACTTCTACCACTAGCTATTCACTATGAGAAGTTCATATGGAAAGGGAATTAAATTATTCATTGAATTTAGCTAGGTGTGGCTGAAAGCATCAATCGATAATATTTTCCCCACAACTTGAGATATGAATTAGGCATAATGCGAGCATAGTAAAAGTAGTGCTAAGCATTATAATGTATAATGTACAAGGCATATAAATATCTAAGCTTATGTAGAAAAAAAAATTATATCCAGAGCATAAATTTGTCCGGTGATTTTTCATTTTGGACTGGACAATGGANATTATATCGTGTTTGTAAAATAAGCTCGTAATGCACCTAACATGCTCACATTTTGTATTTTCTTCTTTCATGTTGTTGTTGCATGCATAATGTACTTTTAGACTTTACGATTCTCTCTCTTTTATGTTGCCTATTAAACTTTCAGTGGGTTTCAAAGCCACGGAAAAAGTTTCCTTCCTCCTACGGAGAGTGCCATAAATAAAAACCCCCCTCAGTAGTAGTCAGCAATGGAACACAAAAAAGAGAAAAGTGAGCTCGATAATGTGGCATTACACTTTTCTGGTGGACCTTTGACATGACACAACATTTAGTATTTCCCTTCCCACTTTACAACTTTCACGTGGGGCGAAATCATGTACATATCGCACTATTTCTCTCAATAGATTCTTCTAGCTAGGTACTCCTGTTTTGACGGACTCTGTTGTATATTGGTTTTTATCAAAAAATGGGGAGAATTTCAAGTACGCACAGGAAATGTATGCTTTCGATTCTTTATCCATTAACCCCCATAAAATCAACAAATCCAGTGACCAGAAGGAGGAACTCATATGAACGCGTTTAGTTTGCATTTGAAGGCACAGTGGAGCTGACACCTGAATCATTCACATAGTGGTCTCGTCATTAGCAAGAATCTCTTCAGTGACATTCGACCGTTCTTGCACCTCCAGCCAAACAAACGTCTTCATGGTTTATCGAGGATTCCTTCACTTCACTTCTTCCAAAATATAAATTAGGAATAAAAATCATATCTCAGGTCGTTTCCGTCGAGTATTTTAATGTCATAGTCAAGCAAGTCAAACTGAGGACAAGTTTCCCCTTCCCCCCAAAAAGTGTATTGCGCTTTTTAACGCTATACCAGTCAAAAAAAAAAGATTCCAACAGCTTTTACCATTGAGTATGTACCGAGTTTTGTACTCGTCTGGCACTACTCTATAATTTCCATCCAATTATCTTTACTTTCGTTCCTCTTATTGCCCTCTACACATATTTTTTTATGTACAGACATGTTCTGTCCTTCCACAATCAAAAAAGTTTTCCTTTTACAGGTTGAATACATTGAATATTATCTAGTGAAACTTCGAAAACCGAAATACCACGACTCACATAATATTATTCTCATTTTTTTCAGTCGTGTTTCATACAAATTAGAAATTTTTCTATGAAGAGTTCTTCCTTTCTTTGCGCCACATTGAAATAAGAGCGTCACCGAAAATAATGATCACCATGAATAAAATATAAACATGTTGGTTTGCTAAACATAACAGAATCGTTTTCTTTTTACAAATTCTATAAAAAGTTTTTAATTTTCCTACACGTACACATAACTTTATAGACTCTGTTCTGAATTCTTAAAGTACATGGAACTTTATTGATACGTGGGCTGAGTCCAGAAGATGCCAAGCACGAACATTATTCTACTGCTACGCGAAGTTTGATGTATATTTTTTCAAAAACTTTTTCTTCTCCTAGAATGTTTGTTAGGGGAAACTTTTTTAGCTCCATATTATCATTACTTTTATTACGATTGTATTCTTTAGATGCATAAAGGAAGTACTATAACAAACAGTGTAGTTTCCTTTTTTGTCATCGTTTCTTCTCCCTCCTGTTTGATTGTTCAACTTCTACCTGTGTGTATTGTCGAAATATTGCTCATAAAAACTCAGAACTACGTTTACAACAAACCTTTCATGATGTCAGCGTTATAGAAGAATATATTTAGTATAAAATGTTGAGTGTACTCGTTCCCTTATAGGAAAACATTGGACTTTTGATCATTTTGATTTCGACATGTATGGAGGTGGTTGGTAGAGCACATAGTGACGAAACAAAAAAAATGGTGAAGGATGTCGAGGGTTAAACATTAAATTTGATGTACGGAAATTAAAAAAGATGGATGGACGAGTAAAAAACAATATATTCTTGTTTTTTTTGGAGGGGACTTGATGAACGTTTGGAGGCGATAGGGAAAAAGACTCTTTAAAAGGATACTCACATAAAAAAACCAAGCTGATTTTTATACTGTCTACACTTCACAAATAAAAGATAGTTTGAAAAAGCGTAAAAATGTTTGGTATAAACCTTAGCTCTACATCTTCAGTGGCTCCGATACGAAATTGTATAGGTAACAGTAATAATAACAGATGGAAAATAATGATATAGTAAGATTCGCTGGAGACTTAAGAGTCTATCGCTGTTTGGAGAAATCAACATTTAATGGAAAATAATGTTCTTGGCAAGGTATGAACTATAAAAAATACCACACCGTAGCAAGTTTAATACTTGTGTGTACAAATGAATCTTCCACAAAAACGTATAAGGTATAATTTTGCAGCGCTGCTTTGAGTTTGTGATATAGAAAAAATAAAAACGTGCGTCAGAATGAATTCAAAAGTTAATTATACCGAATTGAAGAAACAATGATACCGAAATCCTTCATTTTTTAATGTGATGAAACGAAGAGATGAAAGTTTCAACATTATTAATGGACATAAGAGAAGTTTTCGTTTTTCTCTTTTATGAAGGGACAAGGTGAGTCATTTTTTTTAGTCGCGGTCAAACTGGGTTCAATATTTCACGACTGGCTAACCTTATGATTATCAATCAGAATCTATTACAAATCTGACAGATGGGAGTAATAATCATTATTTATCACTCCTTAATAATAGATGTTCTTTCAGATGTCACTCGCTAACTGTGTGTAATTGTTATGATTTTCAATTTTTACCTTATGCCTGCCTGTTTTAGTCCTCCTGATTGAATACCTGTTTATGTATTTTTTTGATGCGCTGAAAGGGAGTTCCCGCGACTGGTCATGTCAACTTCATGAGAAGGATTCATTAAGTATCATCCATACCATTATATTTAATATTTTGGTACACATAATTGCAGAATTATGAAGGAAGTAGAATTTCTAAGTATTGCAATGGAATCTTGAGGTTTGCCGGACGCTTTTGTCAATCGTAATCGCAAAATCAAGAAAATAATATTCCCCAATTAGAGCTGAAACATTTATGACGAATACGCAAGTAAGATTCCAATAGCCATTTCATAATTGCAATTCTCTTCATGTTTCAGTTTTAAAAACAGGAGCCGCTTTTTCATATTTTTCTTTTGCATGTACTCCCGTCATTATCCATAATCATAGTTTTCAATGCAAAACTTTGGGAACAATTTATAATATTGGAAACAGTTTATCTCTTTGTATAACAAACTCACAGGCTTATTATACTCAACTGAAATACATTCAATTCGCAAAAGTCCAAGGATTATTATCTGTTATTATGCAAGAATACACACAGTTAAATTTTTTACAAAGTAAATATTCTCCTCTCCGATTTTATCGACGTGCCCTACATAGACACAAACCAATTGTCAAGTTTTTTAAACATCAACATTGGCTCTATTTTTTTTTACTCGAGGTATAATCCCCGTTTTATAAAATTCAGCACAAAAATCATGAACCGTGAATATACAGCTCATCATGTTGACAATGACAGTGTATATAGGACAATTCTTTGTCTCTTTATATTTTTTCCGATTGTGATTTCACGCTTGACAAACCGTCAACATTTTTATTTGGCTGGTTGGTCACATGAAAAAAAAATGCTCAACTTCTTGGAAAAAAACTGTAGTGCGAATTGAATTATGTAAAATATTCCCTGCCATTTGAAATATTTTTTGTCAATTCAATCGCCAGGAGAAAGGGGACAAGGCAACTGTGATGCGTATGACTTCTCTGTTGGTGATCATATAAAAATTGTACAAGACAAGGGAATGTCAACGCAGCAAGCTACAAATTTTTAACACTGAATTCTTAAAGCTGACTGCACACGGTGAGTATCAACACGACCAAAATGGAAGTAACAGAGTGTTCGTAATGTTTATAGCGGTTTTATTTTTGTATTACTGTCTATCTCATATCCACATCAACACATTTGTAAGGGTCTCTGCCGATCAGTTGACACGCGATCACTGATCATTATCCCAAATTACTATTTTTTCCCATTCATTCAAGAGTGGTGACCAGAGTGCAAAATGTGTTCTACTAACACTTTAAATCTGACTATGTGACAGATTCCGTAAGTTAGCCATCAAGCACTTAATGATCCACTCTGTCGTTTTCAGTTTCAATCCAAGTTTCCGCTGTGGTTTGAATGAAACTTTTATTTTCCAAGCAATAAAATGTTATTATGTGGGCGATTATGCAATGCTAGAAAAAAAATGTAATCATATTGGTTAGCCGTGGTTCAAATGTACCGATTATTTTTCTTTGCAGTCTTCCTGCAGTTGATTGTATTTCAACAGAAATTGACCACATGAAAAATAAAAATCTTTTTCAATGGTTTATCCTGTGATTTTAATCTTTTTGAGTTGAAAAGACGCATCCTGTATAGATCGCAACCTGTAATGAATGTTTCCCAATATGTTTTTCCGCAAAAATGTAATTAACCTTCCAAAATACCAGTTCACATGATTTTCATGTCAATGTCATAATGTTATTGTGGTTAGAAATGATTGCCTATAAAAAATTGGTTCAAGGTCTAAGAAAGACGATACATTTTTTTCAATCAAAATTGATATCAGTATTATACATGATAGTTTCATATTGCCCCATATCGGAAATAGCGTAACAATTTCCCCTGTTTTGTTTGTCCGCACATTTGTTTATAGATTTTCTCCAGATTTACAATGCGAACAAAAACAACCTGACGCAATAATTTGTATACCTAGATTAGATTGTGTCCTTAAAATTTAATTACTGATACAGAATGTGTACAAACTACAAACTGGATCGGATGTCGTGTCCTCCTCCGTGATGATTGACTCCAGTATATATTTTTATTCAGCGAACACTTGGTCTG
>JAAXOA010001989.1:0-14279 GCA_036561885.1 Salina celebensis | reverse complement strand
GGGTGGCCGTTCTGGTATGGAATAATAGCAGTAATGATGAGACTTGAGAACATTTTCATCCTTTAAAATTGTTGTGGCCTGAGAGGAGATGAATGTTTTAGATAATACGTAGGCAGTAACAGAAGAGCTGTCGTTGAAGGCTTCACCCTAGACCCTACAGCCATTCATGTGTTTTGTTAATGCTTCCATTTCCCACTAGAAACGTTACCTTACAATATAACTACTTGGCTTAGGATTATTCATAGACAAGTATGCCAAAAGTGAACAGAAAAATTGGTTTTTCTCTAAGCCGACATATTTATGCAAACAGAGTGAAAGCATATGGGCAGACAAAATACGATCGTTTATTGAGCACAGTAACTTTCACATGGGTATGGATGGAGACAGCCTCAATTCTTTTTCTATCTGAGAAACTCCAACTATTGTATGAATTGAGGAACCGGGCTAGTTTTAATATCAAAGTACTAACAACAAAAACCAACGAAAAGCCATTAGGTTCCGACCTTTTCTTTTTCTTTCACACTTAAATCACATATTTTTTTCGTCTTTCGTTGACTCTTTTCTCAAAGGGCGAATGTGTATATAAAAGAGAGAGTGGGTAATAAAAGTGCCATGATGCCCTTTATTGGAGAAAGGCATCTATGTAGATAGTTATATTTGGTTTAAGGACATACTTGACTTTTTTCTTCCTTTATCAGACTATAGCTTATTGTTAAGCCTAAAAATGGTTCATCGTCTTTTATTCACTTTCACCAAGATAAATACATTTTCGCGCTGACTTCTCGACTATGTCTGCTAAAAATGCATGAATCTTTACGCTGAAAATGAAACCAAAAAGGAGATAAGTATTCAGAGCTATTCAAGAAGTTTTTAGTATGCTCATTGGCTGATTTCTTCAGGAACATATAAGTCTATGATTCCCTTTCAGCCTGGGATAAGCACACCAAGAAGAAAAAAAACTGAAAAGGAAATGCCACCGTATCGTATTATCATCATCAAGAGTCCACTTTCAAACGGCCAACTTTTCCATTTCAACCCATAGGGATACCGTTAAACTTCAGGCTACGTATGGTGCTATATCAAAGGAAATCATCTTTTAAAAACGGAAATACATCTTACTCCCACAAAGCAGGTTTCTCCAAGAAAAAAAAAATCCATTTTGTATTACTTTTCCTAGTCTCTTGCCGTTTTTCCAAAATATCAACTCCAACCACCGTTAAACTACCAGTAATTCTCAGAGTATTATCTGGCTTTTTATATTAGGGTGACCCTTACAGAGGCACTAACTACCTACGAAAGTGTTATTATCACGAAACTACTAATATTGGTGCTCAGCCCAAGCGTGTAGTATCATCATATCTTGCCCCTAAAACTAACTATACACTACATCCTTGGAGCATTTTTCTCTTCTTGTAGGATAAAAAATTTAAACTGATCCTCGTGCAATGTGTGTGGATGTGTGTGACTGTTGTCGAGGAGAAAGGGACTAGAGACAGAAAGCCTCAGGAGAAGTGAAAATGGAAGAATGGAAGATATGAGTGGTGGTGGTGAGAGACTGAAAAAAGCGAGATTCGTTCGCTGCCATCAGCAGCATTTATATTACAACTAGTGCACATGTAAAAGACAGAGAAAGACGAAGCAAGAATGCCAACATGGAAAAAGAGAATCATTACATAGTTGAACAAGTGTGGAAGTAACTATGTGCTCCCAACAAAGTACCTAATATTTATATAAAAGTCTCAAGCTCAATATCCATACTAGGCGAACACGAGAAGGGAAGAGAGTGGTTCCTTGTGGAAAAGAATTTTCTTATCTTTTACCACACCTCCATGTACCATCTATTCAACATCTAGAGTTGCTCCATGGGAAGATGAAAAACATGACAAAAAATGGGAGCAACGCACACAAAACCTCAAAATGAAAATTTATCCATGTGAGATCAGTTTCTGCTTATTCGTCTGGATCTTCATTCTCTCACACTTTTCATGCTCTTATTCTCATTTCACTGACGCAATGAAGAAACCTAACGTGTAGGTATATACCATGTAGGTTTCACATCACGTTTCTTTAATATGTCTACATACACCAATGTATCTAATAATATATTTAAGAGAGAAAAAATTGATGGAATAACAGTCATGGGAGAACATGTAGGGTTATAGAAAGAAGATCATTTGAAATATTTCTGGAATCATTATCGTCAACACTCACAAGAGAATAAGACTCATATGATTATTTTAATACATCTGATTTATTTCACTACCCTATAAATTCATTCTTTCATTTTAGGGTTAGAAAACAGCAATATATTTCAGAGTAATGAAACTTACCGCAGATGTCTGCACATAAAAAATGGAATAATATAATCATAAATCATAAGCCTGGCTCACATTAATTAATGAGCATTCATCTATTCCATTTCATTTTTTAAACAAATGCTCACAAAGAATGACGCAGTGTAACCAAAAATCCTGAGCCGTATAGTGAAACAAGAAAAATAATTATGTGCATATTAAATAGGAAATCTAAACCATATTGTATTACTGTTAAACCCTCTTGGCTATAATTTTTTGCCTGCTTTGGATACAAACATCATGAAAAAGTATATCAGCCAGCACCAGATGTGCTCGCTTCTAAAAGACACATTTCAAACCAGAAGGGAACGGTGGTTGCCCTATCGCTGTAATTCTGCGAATCTACTATTTTTAAGAGTTTCAAACGTTTACTTTTATATACCCAGAATATCCTAGTTTTCGTGAAAAAACACGATTTATAAGGTTTAATACAAATACGCTTTGCGTAAAAGTTTCGTTGGGAAATGTAATCCAGAAGAGTGGCGGTAAGCAATACTGTATGGTAATCGTTGAGGTACATGTGGTCAAGCCACCGAAATCTGAATTTATAAAACATCCAATTTGTACAAACATAATATACTTTGATACACATATATTGAGTATATCGCTACAACTAAATCTTCAAGATTTTATGGGATGTCCACGCATCACATTCGCGTGCTTGACCGGGAAAAAGAAATTAAATATTTTCAAGAGGAAACTAAATCTAATTTTTGTTATTGTGATAATCTATGCGTATGATAGGAGTGCATGCTGAAATAAAAAAGTTCTAAAATGTCAGTTTTGTACTGTATGCTACTTTTTGAAAAATTCAGTGCTACATCTACACAAAATATTGCCCTTGCCTCTATGTTCAACATTTTGTTATGTGTATATTTTATATTTAGGACGGCCAGCAAAATAGACACCATCATCCTCCTCTGTTAATACGACCAAACAACTAACTGCTCTTTGTATGAGGGAGTAAAACCCACAATTTATTATTTTGGTCCTCTGTCTGAGCCTCATTCCCCTCAATCTATCTTATCCCCATAGACTACCACTTCCAGCGGACTGAGTGCTACTAACAACGAGAAAGTAGAAAACCAGCAGTTTCAGTTTCAACTCAAGCAGCACTCATTCCGGGAGCAAAAGGACCAACTAAAGTTAAATCAACCCACACTTTCTCCATTCCAATTATATAAAATGAAATAGTGGCAAGAACGAAAGAATGAGAAATCTCCTGCCACCCTATACACAAAGGAAAACCTTGGAGGAATATTACTATGATATATACGGGCCTGCTTATTTAACGTCTGTTAAAAACCACATCAAGTGATGGTCCGTTTGGAAGATAATAAAATGTGGAGAGAAAAACCCAAAATCTCTCAACTATCCACTACTTATTTCATAATATACAATGTAAACTGGGTCTTCAGTCTCAACTTTTATACAAACATATATAACGTCTACAACAAAAAATATATACAACCATTTTTTATTGAAACAAGCCATATTACAATTTGTTGTTTTGCGCATTTCTGAAAGTAACTACTCTGAAAAGAATCCTCGTTCTTTTAGTCTGATACTCAGAACTCCCACTTCCCAATGCCCTTCGAAAAATGCTTTCTCTCTGTCTTCCCTTCGAAAAGAATGCATGTTGAAGACATTAACTTGTGATGCTACACAGGGACACGGAAAAAAAGTTGAATCTCACAAAAAACATCTTCCATTACGAGTCCCTTTTACTTTAAGCAAAAAAACATATCTGTGAAGCTCACTATTTTCTTCTACTCATCCCTCAAGTGTAAAGAAAATAGTATCAAACAGCGTTAGTCTTGCTATTACTACTAGCCTTGAGTACGAAACCGTTTCTCTTTTTTCATTTCGTACTCTCGTATAGTAAACGGGAACTACGTACCGATTCCGTAAAAACAATATTACATGTGTGTATTTGAAACAAGTTTTGTTTTCTCCAAAAAAGTATGTGGGAGTACAAGGCGGACTTTTCATTTCGTTCCTATAAAACATGCATACCGCAGATGAGATTAGTTGTACTTATTGAAGTAGATAGCACAGAGCAGTAGACAAATTCGATAAACTTAAATGGAAACAAGAAACTTTACAAAATAAAAAAAAACAGCAAAGAATGAATAACCATGAGTCAAAGCAAAACGAAGTCTTACGCAAGGATAGAAAGTGATTAAATAATGTTATCTTAGAACAAGAACTGAAAAAATGCGGAGAAAACAAATATATTATGCGTGGTTGGAATGTTGAGTACCAATGTTGAGTACGTAACAGATCATACATTTAACAGAACTCGCCTAAATATTGGAGTAACTTTCCAAATGAAAGATATGTTTGCGAAAACGAAATAGACGGATATTATTCAGACTCAAAACAGACAAGGTTGCATTTCATATCAACAAGCAAATTGAGTTTTAATGTAAAACTACGCATTCTGCTACGTATGAAAATGAATTTGTAACGATCAGAATGCTGTACGTTCCAACTCTGTTGAAAGAGCACATTGGAACTAAAGTTAGCTTGGAGTTTGCATATTTCAAAAACCAGTAATAGAAAGCCTTTGAGAAGAATCAAACAGTGCTCATTATGACAGTTAAGTTGGAGAAAGAATCTTAACAAAAAGTTTAAATTGGTAGACAAGGGAAAACGTTGAAAATCCTACTTTGTAACTTTCTCCTGATGAAAAGGCCGTGCTTTTGAAGAAATCTTTCTTTCTTTTCTCTCCAGAATTGTTCAACTCGTAAACTTTCCAATCCAACATGTGTGGCCAATAATGAGACACATTGTGGTCCTTCTTCCACGGAGAAGAGTTCCAACATTTCATTAATTGATGGGTTCTGACCAGATCTTGTAAGTCAATCAATATTTTATTGTTGAAAGAAGTTTTCATTCTTCCCAAAACTTTGGGCTTACATCAAACTAATTTCTTCTCATTAAGCAGCAAGTGTACCATCAACGTCTAAGAAAACTTAAGCGGATCTGTTCCAAAAATTTCAGTATAATAACGTAAATTGAACGGCAACTTATTAATTCCTATCAGAATTTTCATTATTCACGTTCATACAAAAAAAAAATCAATAGAATTGTACCTAAAGCTTTATCATTGATCAAAGACTCATCAGGAGAAAGTAAAAAAACAGCACATTTATCAAACAGGACAGTGCAGCTTTTGAGCTATCTCCTTTTAAAAAACCTTTCACCAGCTTTACCGAAAACGAAAATGAAGCCACACATTTTCTAGAACATCTTCATGATAGGATTTTCTTCAAGGTTGTGCACACTCTTTATAATCTACAATCTTAAGTTTAGTCTGGTGAAATCCTCTTTGGGAAATTCCACGTTACAGAACATATTAAGCCTAGTTTTTCCAACTTTTCATCTTTCTTCTGGGAACACATTTGGTTTTATTTTTCGGCTTCAACAGAGGAAATGAAACAAGTTTTGAAATTCTAATTATCCTTGCAACCAGGAAATTATTATGCAAAAAGTAAAAATAAAACCCAACTCTACTCAGTTGAGTCCCTGACTAAAACCATTAATTTAAGTTCTCAGAAAACCTGACAATTTTAGTGGGTTGTCCCTTTCCCACTAAAACAACTGTTCCCTCCACAAACAAAAAAGGAACAGTTAGAAATGATGATTCACGTTTTAATAACTTTTCTCATCTAATTTCCACTTTTTTTGTATGTTGAGCCCACTAACTCTGCTCACTTTTACTCAAGGAGTGTCTTTAAACCAGTAAAAACTATTTTCAGAGTTTTTACAAGGATTTTACATGGAAAAAGTGGCGAAAATGTAAAAATGGAAAAACTCAGTTTAGTACATATATTGGTCTAGATTGACGTCGTTGTCTGACTCAAGAATTATCTGTTGGCCACGAAAGTGAACGATAAGCAAGTGTTATTATTCCTAGTTTGGTCCTAACACTAAAACTAATGTTAATTTGTTATCCTATGCCCCTTTAATGGATTTTACGGGTTTTTACCATTTTATACATTTTACTTTTTCCATGGGTCGTTATTTTTTCCTGGTTTAAACCAATTTATCCATGGTTTTTCCTGCCTTGAGTTTTTACAGGATCACACCTTGCATAAACTATGCAAAACATTAAATGTTTCAAAATGATCAGCTTAAAAAGCTCTATCGAAAAGACAAAAAAATTCGTCATTTAATCAACAATTGAAGTTAATTGGCCATTAACTCGTCAAGATGACAAAACTAAGTATGGGTTCAATTAGCAAAAATGATCAGCTTAAAAAGCTCTATCGATTTTGTGAATAAAAAAATTTCAACCTTTAATGAACAATTAAAGTTAATTGGCCATTAACTCGTCAAGATGACAAAATTAAGTATGGGATCAATGAGCAAAAATGATCAGCTGAAAAAGCTCTATCGATTATGTGATTATTTCAACATTTAACGAATAATTAAAGTTAATTGGCCATTAACTCAGGAACAGTTAAACGTATGGACCTGATATTGACACCACATCATGCCAGAGAACCCTGGAGTTTGTGTGCAAAAAAATTAGCTTGATCCGATAAAGCGTTCAAGAGATATCGTGATAACGGACGGACGGACAGACAGACGGACAGACAGACAACCACGACGACTTTATAAAGGAGCTTTCGCTACTTAATAATTTTATATTATGGATATAAATGGAAATCAGCTTTTTTCATAAATTGCAGCATTTCCTGTTCTGGGCATTTCTGCTGAGCCTGTGAAAGGATCTATTGTCATATGGAAAGACTTAAAGCGAAATGGTGTTGACCTTGACAAAAGAACTTGGCATGGAGGTATGTTACGTTAGGCAATAAACAATCGCTCCCTTAAATGTTTTAATATATGCATGCATTATATTTGAACAGGGTGTCCAGTTGTACTTGGTGTAAAATGGAGTAAGACAAAGATAGTTTCAACAACTGATTAAACTTTAGATGTATTGGTACTTATGCATTTTTTCTTGTTCTTGTTACAGTTACAAACAAGTGGGTATTCTACAAGGAGAATCTATTTACATTTGGATGTACGCTCAATGAAAACGAATAAATTAATCAATGCATTTTGAATGGAACTCTACCGAGATATTATGTTCTTGCATCTTCAAAGTGACGCTTATTATGACAGACCTTCCTTGAAACATATTTAATTATTCCTCATAAAAGTTAAGATAAAACATGTGTCTACTGCATGGAATAACACTAGTCATGCATGGACAATTGAGTATTCGATCTAATGCAGGGGCAGCTACAAATTTTGCTGACGGCATCTTTGTGTCGAGCTGCTGAAGGCATCGGATAATCATCAAAATATTGCTGATTTTTTCCAGTATTGCGACCACAGGAAATACGAATTAATCTGGAAAATTTCATCATATTTAAGGCGCTTACAGCACCAAAGAGTGTTACGATATTATCTGACTGTATCCTGTATGGATGTGGTTCTGCAATCCTGATGCGGTTTTCCTTCCACTGTTTTTATTGAATTAGCGTCATTCAGTACAGCACATACGTGTTGAATTGGTGCCCACGTATGAAACACTTCCTGTTCCTGATCACGATCACATATTTCATTGTGATGCACCGAAATGTCAGACATGCGTATATGCAGGAAAAACCGACAAATAATGAAATCAACTCGTAAAACTGGAGATTCATGTTTGATTATTAGATGTTTTACTCACAATATTGTCTAATTTACACAGAGAATTTGTTTTATCAAATTATGAAGGGACAGATGAGTACTTTCAAAATTTATATAAACCATACATACATCTAACCCACAACAACTGCAGTATATTGAGGGGGTTTTAGTTGAGTGTCTCCCATTGTAGAAGAAATATAAGCTTGAATTTCCTGACTGAACTTGTTTACTAAGTAAACCATAACCCCACGACAAACCAACTGAACTAAAAGGCCTACAACCACATAGGGGCCTTGAGCAGAGCCGGGTAAGGAAAGTACAAGAAATATGACAGCAACACATTTCCAAATTCTGCTGCTACGCAAAGCTTGCATTGCTTCTGCTCCCTGAATTTGCAATTCAAAAAACATTACATGCTGGATTTGGACTTAATATTATAGATATCTCTTAACACTTACCGGTTTTGTAGCCCTTAACAAGTGAACTGTTGCCCAGACGTTAATTGAGATTATCACCGAAGCAACTGCCACTAAGATCCACGCCAAGGTGATGATAACGCCACTACTAGCGGGTAAATCTTCAAATTTATTTGCATATTGTATTTATTACAGTAAACCCTTGATTAAATTAATTTTAGTACCATTTTCAGTTTCAGCGTCACTTAAAACAACTGTTGCACCGACCGCCAGAAAAAGTCCGGCAATTAAAAGCAAGACCTGAATCCCCGCAAAAATCTGGAATAAAAAAACAGGCATGCATACAGAGTAAAATACCAATTACAGTTATTTATGAAAATATTATATGAAAAGTTTGAAGAAAGTAGATTTTCACTAACGCAATCAATGTATGCCACAATCCTGGCATTGTGTCGATGCTGAAACCGCTCCATGGTAGAAGTTAGTTTTTGACCAGTAATTGTTGTTTAGTTTCTGAACTGTTTGCTGCCCACTCACCCACTATAAATGAATACGCGATTTATTTCTTGTTTTACTCTGGACATATTACGGGAAATTTGGGGTTAGATTGCATATCCCGTTTAGTTTGTAAAAAGGAAACCTGCGGTTAAGCCGAGTTGAGCATTTCTTGCTTACAGTGCAACAATTACGTAAACTGTTTGCAACCATTGTGAAATTTCCACAGTTCGCTAATTCTAATGAAGACCCATGCTTAGATATGATATCGTGGATATATTCAGTTACAAATGACATCCAGCAACTGAATTTCCTTATCCTCTGGTTTTGCTTTTAACATCCGTGGAATTATATCATAAAATTCCGGGAAGTTGGACAGTTTTATACCATTGACATCAATTGAACATGAAAACCGTAATACCTAATGTTCGGCATAAACCATTATATCATTTCGTATATCACCTTCATTTTAGCAAAAACACAATCTCGTCCAGTTGAAGGTACGTTTCATTATCCACTAATTAGTTCAGTGGGTTTGCATACATTAAAAAATTAAATATATTGTATTGGTGCCTTTCAAACTGTAACTTTCAGTTTAGTACATACCAAAATATTTAAATCTCTTTGTTTCGAATGCTGCCGTAGATAATTCTCAATAGATATTCTGCACGGTTCTGTTCAGCACGAAAATCTAAAATTGGGATACAACATAAAATGTATTTAACTTAACTAAGAACACAGTCTAGTTATAAATCAGACATATGTCAGTTTTCAGACTCATGCCCGTATTATGATTTCAGTTTTTATTATCTGCAACCAGAATTGTTCACCACAAAAATATCGTCAACATGCCGAGTGAAGAGATTTGCATCCAGCGTTGATTGATCCAGTGACGCTCCTTGTTTGTTTGATCGTTAATTTAACAGGAGTGCTTGATCTATAATGGAGTAAGATATATAATATATATTTGATAAAATTTAGAACGCTTAATGATCTTACCACTTAATTAATTGTAAGCCACCTTTATTTCTGTTTCTGTGAGAATAATAAAACTAAAATTTATTATCATTGGGATATGGACTCAATAAATACAAGCGAGTAGATAAATTTATAACCGCCAACTTTGTCTCGATATGGACTACTCTTTCAATTTGAATTTATGTTTATGTATGACGTTATTACCAGCTATTGAAGCTATTCTAGTTGCTGACTTTGTACAAGTTGTATATTACATATTGTCCTTTTTATGTCCCATACAAAAGTTTATGTAAGACATTTGTGTTCTCTGTTATGATGTGTTTGCTTTAAAGTCTTGACCTTCAAAACAGAAAAATGCAAACAGAAAGAAAACAAGACTATATAGTATTCAATACACTTCGTTCACTTCATGATGTATTTTCATATTTCTGAGTTTGTTTGGAAGATTCTAGCAGCTTTTCAAATACTGCTGGTGGTGCATGGAGCTCTTCAGAGTGAATTTAGAGCAACGGGACCTGGAAACAGTTTTAACCCACCTATGAGGAAGTCACGCCACTCAGATTTTCCGGGACCCTTAGGTTTACAATTGAAGTCATAAAGCAGAATTGCTTCTGGTATCCTGCAACTGTTAATTCTGGTAACCTATTTTCTATTTATTTATGCAAGAATCCAGATCCGAAAGGCACAAGCGGTCTCCGGGTGACATGCGTCATATGAAACAAATCATTACGCCAGATGGTAAAACTGTTTTAGTCGATCTTCCTTATGAAGGCAAACGACGAAGGAATTTATTGGGATCTTCGTTGAGCACTCTAAAAGATTTGCATCTCGATGGACAAAGGCTGGCTCGACAAACGGATGATTTTGAAACTCCTCACAAAATTACGCAGTTTCCACGTGAGTTTTGTCTGCTCCCACGGGATATGGGTGTCATCTGCCCAGGATACAAACGAGGAGCTTACCTAGAAAACTTTTACTACATGCATGCCGAGAATAGATGCGAACGGTTTATTTATAATGGCTGCGGTAATTTTACACGAAGATTTATTCAAGCTGACACATAAATTATAAATTGATTTTACTGTATTTACTCATAAATGAGCTTAGATGGAAATGCTAACCGGTTTTCAACTGTCTGGGAATGTGCACAGCGTTGTGGTCACAGCAACGCTACACTAGCTTAGAAGGCCCCAAGTAATTTGGAGTAAAACGATTAAATAAGTTAAAATAATGTCTTCAAAATGTAACTATTCAAAACACAATAAACACCAGAATAAGGAAAAACACAATTATGGTTTTATATTACCCATACGCCCGGTCCAAATGCATTTACTATAGAAGTACTTACTGAGGCCCTTAGTGCCTGTTGGATATCCATGTATATATGTCGCTTATCGTCTCAGCCTATTTGCATGATAAGTGCAGCAACAAAACCGCCTTCAGGGGGGGGGTGCAGGTTATTTTCTCCACGACAGGTTGAAATAAATATGGGGTAGTAGAAAAATCATTTAGACATTTCATGGCATGCATATTACTGTCCTGCGTTTACCAAGTAACTCCTGTAACAGGAAATCCATTTTTTTAATAGCCCAAAACAGACTTCACGAAATCAAATATCTATTGAACAACTACAGCTTAGCATAACATACCGCAGGTAGCGTTAAGTTATGAAATAGCTAAATTTTCTGATACATATTTTCAATTCGAGTAGGTTTGTTTCGTTTGCTTGAAGTTGCCATAAAAAATTCTTCATTGTGCATGGATTCACCAATTCTTGTAATTTTGCTACTTATGTATGGATGAATCCAAATCCGAAAGAAAGAAGCTGTCTGCAGGTGCTACATATACGCAGTATGAATCCGATGGTTAACCCATTATAGTCCATCACCATCTTTCTTCTGGAGTCCATCGACGGAGCAATGTCTTCGATGAGCATTGTTAGACAGTTCATTATGAATGGACAGAGGTTGATCCGGCATACCGAAGGTTTTCAAACTCCACACAATAATACGCAGTTTCCCAGTGATTTTGTCAACTTCTACGCAATAGGGTTGTTATATGCCCGTCATATAGATGGATGGAAAGCTTTATTTTTCATGGACATTGAAGAACGATGCTTTAACGGCTAATTAACAATGTCTACGGTAATTTTGCAAGCACTTTTTATTCAAGCTGATACATTATACAATTGAACCTATAAGTTGCGATGCCAAACGATCTTTAACTCTACGTGAATGTGCTGAAGGTAGAAGCTACATCGTGATTTGTTTCATTTGTACTAAAACGATGAAATATGTTGCCAATGCCTGCAAAACCTACATATTCAAAATAATATAAGCACGTACAATCTTATAATATATTCCATATACCCGGTTCCAATTTGTTCACTTTAGAAGTGCTTACCGAAGCCCATAGTGCCTGTCGGATCTCAAACACTTGAAATACTGTCACATTGGGTGGTGCTGCGGTTAATCGTGTTACCAGTAATTGAACCTGTCCAACAGAATAACAAGTTAGTTGTAATGTTGACATATCTCCTGGAATACCGTGTTAGTTTGAATTCCAACCTTTTGTCTATCAGCTGGAGAAAGTAGTTCATGAGGTACGAATTGAAACGCCCGTGTCACTTGTTTGCACTCCGTTGCCATTGACGTCGACGCTGAACACAAAAGAAACAAACAACTCAGATAAATAACCGCAAGAAGACTGAAAGGAACCAAAAACGTTTCCTGGAACTTTTCCTGCTGCAGCCAAAACAAGGGAATCAAAACCTGGAAAAACACTAAAACCACGTCAGCCAATAGTCCAAACCCGAACAAACTGTTAAACATTTCCACAGAAGTTTCCAAATCACTGATAATTTCCAAAGTGGTCTTCAAGGTCACTGAAGTGTTTTCATTCTCCCAATTTTGCAAATGTCGATGAAATGACGCCAGCTTTTCGTGAGCAATTTGCCACACTAATGTTTCAATTTTCAGGTAGTAAAGAATTATGAGAGTGTTGCTATTATGCATACAACTAACTAAATCATTATAAACCCATATAATTGTATGAGCCAAAGAACAATTGGATCTGGCCATGTATACAGATTGAAATGACGAAGACATGTAAAACACTCCGAAGACCACAAACACTAGAAACATATTTCTAAATTGTCTCTGAATTCCAAAAAATCGGATTTGGAGCTGTTCTTCTGTTGTATATTTTCGAACATTGTGTAATTATTTGCTCAAGATGATTCCAATAATGTTTAAACGACGCAACTTTGTAGAAGGAAATCAAACGATTTCCTGCAGTTGACAAGCACAGAAGTAGCACCCATATTGTGTTCATGAAGTTATCAAAGCCCAGAAATTCCTTGTTTCTTTCAAAAAGATAAACTAATACTGAGGCAACATTGGCAATTGTGAAAACCAAGCTCACAATGAACTTTGTACAGCTTAGTCTTATTGATGACTCAGAAGAAGCGTGAAGTGTAATTGAGATGGGCCAGTACGATACAATACTATTGGAAATCCAAACCCATCTCCCACTTTTCAAAAATGTTTCTAAATAGACCGAGCTATTCGGCTCAGTTAGAAAATTCTTGTTGGCTATGGGTTTTGCAGGGAGGTAAAGAATATCCAGAAAGTTTTGTATCGGCATATTTACCAAGATGTTAAGCAGGGTGTGAAAAACACTTCGACCTGAAGAAATGTAAAACTAGACTAGAAACTGACAATGAACAGAGCCGTGCTCTATTATCTATAATCTATGTCAGCAATTGTCATGATAACAACCTAGTCGAAGTATCGATAAAAGATTTTTGATGACAGTTTTATTTATACAACTAACAACAGTTATTCCCTCTGACTCATGCAGATTATCGTAAGTATTTTGTAAGCGGATAATAGACTGCAATTTACGATAACGTTAGGGTTCAAGTTTAAGGATAAACTACGTTTTTACAAAACATCAGTACATCAAATGAATGTAAACACATTTTCTTAGTAAATACCAGGTAAATTCCATCCAATTGTTTTTGAAGGTTTAGTCAAGACATGGTTACAACTTGTGGTACAAACATTCAGTTTTTTAACTTGCTTATTAGTAGCTTAAAAACATCATTAGGATGTTTTTTCAATGTAGTTTGTGTGCTTGATTGATGCCTGCAGGTTGAAAATACAATTGTTGTGAAATGAAATTGTAAGGTTTACCAATAATACAGGTAATACGCAATGATTCAACGTCCGATTTGAACATGTACATGATAATTTGCTTTGAAGACGTGCGTTATCTGGTCCTTGGATACGCATTAATTCCACTATCCTACATTACTTACAGGTTGATGGAGTTAATGGTGGAAAAACTTTCTCTGCGAAGACGATTTTATGATACTACT
>JAAXOA010001988.1:0-14279 GCA_036561885.1 Salina celebensis | reverse complement strand
GCTTACAATGAAATTCTACTCCATCGTTGCATTTTTTTTGGTGGTGTTGGTTGCTGTAACATTGGCACAGGTACTAATAACAAACAGACTTTGTACTTCAAGTAATTATATTCTTGGATGCAGCATTTCTGATTAAAGACTTCAATTTCTGAATTTATTTTTCAACTAAGGGACCTTACCGACCTTCCAGGCCTAGGCAAAAGCAAAAGTCGTCTGCCATAGGAGACCACCGAAGTTCAGTTAACATGCACGGTGAAGAGCGACCCTTCGCAAACCAATGAACTTCTCTCGGATACTTTATGAAATATCTCGGGCAACATGATTAACACAAAGGACTACATACACATCAATATTTTTCTTGTCAATCGGTTTTTTATTCTTATTTAAAATTTTTGAAATTATAAATCTAAATTTGTCATTCTACATGGGCAGGTTGTAATTTTTAACGTCACCATGACATCGGTTTCCACTGGTACAGTCGTTTTTGTTGTTCCATTGTTCCACATTCCGTTGTTCCACATCTTCTTGTGGTTCCATTGCATAAAGGTTGACAGCAGTCTTAAACACGATCCTCCTCCTTGCTTTAGAACTCATGGCATCTATTTCCAGCATTGGTTTCCTATACACACACGGTCCCGATAAAGGTTATCTGTAGTGTTGTGCTTCTGAAAATCCATGATTGTTGAAATTAGTCTTAATAAAGTACTTACAGTTTTAATTTTCATTATTATTATGGAAGTCAAATCAAGTTTAAAAAGAACTTACAATCTTTATAATCTCGTTTTCAAACGTTGGATCCAAAAATGGTGTGCTTTGGGCCAGTAAAAAACCAAGTAAAAGAAGAACTCCAAACTTTACCAACAACAGTTTTCCATTCCATTTGTTTCCTGGCTGCAGGCTTCCCCTAGTGTCCTCCACTGATTTTGTGCTAATAACTTCGGTAAGCATGATGGACATATTTTTAAAACTTCAAGAGCTCGTTGAGGGCTGAGGGATGCGATGTGTTCGGACGATGACGACCTGTAGAACTAAAACCTGTATGTATGAATATTTTCGAACATAGATCCAAGGTACAACCAAAACCTCTCTATGAAAGTTGGAAGAACACAGGTTGTAGGTACGCCGTATAAGAACTGACCTACTACAGTGTCGACTAGCTCATTAGGTACCTAACTAACGCAACGATACGTATAAATATTGTGTTGATATTATTGCATACTTCGAGCCTAGAATTCGAGTCCGCTGACACTGCATCATTCAAATGAGCAAAGTTTGCTTGCACAATAAGGTTGATTATACAAAAAAAGGGATAAAAATATCAACAGAAACGAAAATTCGACATCAAAACAAATCCTCCGGTCATGCAGGTACTTGGAGATTCACATAAATACAAAATATTTGACTCGAAAAGTCTTGAAAATTTTGTTTACCAGTTGGGTGGACCTACTGAAATTCAGCGGTTTTGCATGGATATTCGAGCTTGGCCAACGGAATGGCAACAAGTTTAAAAAAAATTGAATATTTTCTTTTCGAGTCACAGATTTATTTAGACAGAAATGCATGTGCTTCCTTATCAATTCGAAGTTCGTCGGATTCGAACCAATGACCCGTGAAACAAGAACTCAAGAATTATCATTGTTGACTCCAATGTGTGTGATAGCTGATCGTAAATGTATTTAGTATTCAGCCATACCTGTGACCAACACAATGTATTAGAACGGAAGAAGTATCTTCTTCACAGAGATGTCTTTAACATTTGATATTCAATTAAGTTATCTATTCCGGACTAATGCAACTTAACAGTGTAAACAAAGATAACCGTAAACCCTCTCAAAAATTAAACCCCCAGCCACCAAAAATAGCTAACATCGTTGTAAACTTTTAGTGGAGAACAGGGCAGTTTCTTCATGCACTCCACGAACTGGACATCACACAAACAAGCGTCCTGGGCGCATCCAATGTCCTCACACCTCTCCTTATCTTCATCACTATTGTAGGTTGAACTGTACGTAACAACTGGAGGACTGCATTTCTCATAATGTATTCTTGCGTCATGGTAACAGGTGTCATGATTTTTACAACATAAATCGCAACCGTCTATAACGCTTCCATCTTTCTTTCGATCCCCACCAGGGCCGCACCTTTCATTTGTAAGAAAATCACCTTTCACAAATTCTTTAAGTTGAGCTTATTATTACAAAATTTCCACCCTTACCAGTTTCCGTAATGGGCCAGTTTAAATGAACTGTATTTTGTACTCCTGGAAGTCGCCTGGGCAAGTTGAAAAACACTGCGTTTTACGCGAGGCTCGACTTGTGAGCAAGCCACTTCTAAAGCCATCAGCATAAAAAGACTAAAACTAATTAGACCGTTCGGACGTTTACGTAATTCCATTTAGGATAAAGAAAGCCACTTAATTTGTCATTCAATCCTTGATACTCTACACAAGATAGAGCAATAATTATTTTGGTCAACTTTCGGTGCATACGCAATTTTGCAATGACATTATCACAAACAAGGGCTTAACATTTTAAGTACCCATTGTTTTAGATTTTCGGAATTTATTAATGCATAATGAGGTTACTTGATTTTGTTGAACCTAATTAATTGTACAACGACCAAGGTCAATATGCTTGTACAGTTGCCAGGAAGGACCATATTTATTTTACCAAAAACTACCTTTCTGCATGGCTGATTTCCCAAGCTGTAAAGATGAAAGATATCCTGCAGGATTCCAATCCAGAAAAGTGTCGAAATGAAGTTTTACGGTCACTGTACAGTTCCAGTTCCTGCATCAAATTGTATAATCTGTAATCTGCAATCCGTTGCAATTTCACATGAAATATTTTTGAAATGTTAAATTCATTCTTGCCAAAACGCATAATATTTTTTTTGGATCTGTTTATCAACATTTTTTGAGTTTTATTGGAAATAATTTCGAAATAACATAGTCTCAAGTGTAGAAATTCTGGAACAGTGATTGGTTTTTTGGCAAAGTTTTTGAAGAAATTCCTTACTCTAAGTACAATTTATATAACATTATATAATCATCATAACATACACATAAGAATATGAATAATAATATTGATGATGACAATAGTAAAGTTTATAGTTACATTTAAATAGTACGTTTCCTTAGGGAATATTTATGTAACGTAGCATTCCTCTTGTATGGAAATTTATGTATTGGTAGTCATATATCACCGTTATGCTAACTTTCACTTTGAATTTACGCATAATATTTACAATTTTACAGTACATACATAATATATTCTCTTGATTTTTGATGTCGCAGCAGTTCAATAAAATGACAGGATGTGGAAATATATACATACATGAATATAGATATATAACCTCTGTATTTACAATGATAGTTGAGAATTTAGGTTTATGTCTTTGTCAGAATGTTTTCAATTTTTTTTACAATTTTTACTTTTTTTATAATTTTGATATAGAATAATACTAGATTCCCTTTTCCCGCTACATGCAATTATCTTAGTTAAAAATCTATTCTTCTAACGCAATTATCTGGAGTAACAGAACAATAAAATCTTGACAAGAGCTATCCGACCTGAATATTAGTTAAACGGTATAGTTTCTTTTTTATGTTACAGTAGGCTCTACGCATATTGGGTTAATTACGCGTACTTTATTATCATCAATTGGTTTGGTGGATTTTTTGTTTGATTTTTTTCCGAACTTTAATTTATCGTAATCGAGAATATACAAGTGTTCCTTTTTTATATGAAAAAAAAACAACCACACTCAAAAAAACTTTATACAATCAGTTCCATGAACGCAATATTCTTTTTTACTCTTGAAACACAAAAATTATTTCACTTTTTTATTTGTTTTTTTGTATGTTCTGACAAATGTATTTACAGATTTTTGTGTATGCACCCAAATTTTGCTTTGAACAGGTTTCTTTATCTATAAATCTAGTTTCTATAGTTCTCTTAAATGTTAAGAATTGGAGATTATACTCTTTTTTTGTTGTCATAGTAATATTACAGATAAAAAGCGTCAAGATGAAATTTGATGATTTTTTTTCCTGATACGAGGAGTTTTTTTTTCGCATGCTTTTATAAATTCAACTTTCTTATGAGTGAACAGGATTACAATTTTGATCATAAGAATAACCGTTCCTCTAATTGTATAGAATGCAGATGGATTCAAATTGGATTACATAAGTTATGTATAGTTTTAATTGTGGCTTGGAAATTGGGATAAACAGCAACTTTGGTGTGGACCTACGTAGATTTTTTAAATAAGTTATTTTTATATTTTCTTCATTGAAATAAAACATTTTTTCTTAAATAATGTATATGTATTTGATTATAGTGAAAGTACAATCTTCAAATCCGATGAAATCCCAAGTTCATCGTGTCCAGTAAGTTTTTTTTTCATCTTTTAGTTTCCATCATGTACGGACAGTGGTTTGTTTTTCCAACCATTAAGATTTCTCTTGATTTTAAACTGGTTTACACCGTTTTTCTTCTTGGATTCTTTTTGTGTTTGCATAGACAATACTCCTACCTAAAGTTATAATATTGTGGTACATTTTTTTTCTCGAAAAAGGATCGTTTTCCAAACCTTTACTTTAAAAATAATCATCTTAGCACAAGGAACAGTTTTTATTTTTATTTTTTCCCCCACAAATCATACACACGCGATACTATACTTTGTTCAAATCATGGAACACAAATGGTCGGTCATTACAATTTTTTTCAATGTTTTTCTTTTCTTAGAAACTGTCTCAATCGACGTACATTAAGAAATCGTAACAAAGTAGTTCTCTTGCTTGGATTGATACAATTTGATTTAGCAGTCGAGTGCTCATTGTCACAGAGTCGCTCCAAGTCTAATACATAATGATAATTTAATTGCAGTATGTATTTTTTTTCATTCTGTTTGTCATCTTGTGTATATAAACTTAGTCTATTTAAGGATACATGAGATATAAAATATTGACAGTAAAAACATCCAATAAATATAGCCGTACACTTTATAAAGTACATTCAGAAAAAGGAATCAAACCTAGTAGGATTGAAAAATATACTACTGGATGGGTAAAACCGATATGACTGGAGGTGGGTGTATATGCAAAAGATTTTGGGAGAGGGTGTGGGACAACGAAAGAGAACACAAAAGTGTTTAAAAGAGAAAGTAAGTGTGCGTGAGCAGGTAATGTGGGCGTAAAGTTATGTGTATTTGTGGAGAAAATAAGAGAAAACTGAAAGGAAACAAACTTTGGTCACGGTGTGGAATAATGAAACATTCATAACAAAAACTGATTACACATACATTCCTTTGATTAAGTCTTATTTTGCCTTTACCGTTCATGCGATTATTTTTTTGTTTTAGTCTCCACTTTACACGACATCCAACATTCTGAACTCTGATCTTTGTTTTGAAATTTTAATATGTATACCAACTTGTCTAAGACATTAAAAGGCAACAATAAACGTCTGAGCCCCTGAGCCGAACATTGAAGTATGGTTTAGCATTGTTTTTTCTTAGTTTTTTTGTTTTTTCCTTCTATGAAACTTCAAATGTTATGGTGTAACAATCTTCTCTTGTTTGACTATGACAACTCAGTAGTTTACGAATTTCAACAAGTTTTCTCTTAAAGAAACGACCGTAGTCATGAAGTAGGTTTTGATCACGGTCGTTACATCAAGATTTTTTATATAAAGATAGCCAAGGACTGTAGAAACATAAGTACATGGTTGTTTTGGCAATTGAACCAAATTTAAACAAGTTTCAAGAGTTTTTCATATTGTAACCCAAGTAAAGTACCAATATATATTGAACATTCGTTTGGAGACGACTCTAGGAAGAATTAGAGCATTAGAATGGAGCAATTGTCAGCACCAGTCATCCTCATCGTCGGTGAGATGGTGGTGTATTCTGGTGCCAGGTATTGGAGGCTGTACTACTGCTCCTGGGGGTACTACTAAATCTTGTGGTGGGGCAACTCCCGGTGGTCCCATGTCGGGAACAAAGCCCCCGACAAGCTGAGCTGACGGTGGAGGAACTAGAGGCGGTGGCTGTTGTGTTGGCGGAGGTGGCAACGGAATCGGTGGTTGGGGCTGTTGTCTTTGATGTGGCGGCGGAGGTTGGTGGTACCCGTTTGGCACATGACGTTGTTGTTGCTGCTGCTGTTGCTGCCTAGGACTCTGCGGCAACATCCTATTACCACGACCTGACAATACCAAGTTACTTCGCTCAGCCAACAGGAAACACAGACAAGTAGGTAGACAGAGAAGATGACAGATCGGTAGAAGAGAGTAGAGAGCCTCATGACATGACTACCTCTCAAAATTTAAAATCATTTTTCTGTTCTACCAAGTCATGAGAAAAACTTTCTCTCGTCATCATCATCCACAGACACACATAGACACACACATAAAAACAACAGAATAAAACTTGCTTCGGGTTAGCTGGGACTGTACTCTCTTACAAGGAAGGGTGGGGGTTGGGTACAATTGGATAAAATATACACGCAAGAGTTACACTTATTGTGTACATAAATAAGTTAATTTTTATACACTCGGTTTTGATTGCTTTTTGGAGATACACTAAAATAAATATTGTTTTATGCTTCCAGGAACACAACTGAGAAATCAAGGGTGTAGAGACTGGCAACTTAAACAGAGAGCGAGAGAGAGACAGATAAATTATAAATTACGGAAGTCTCACTTGAAAGTACACAAATAGATAGAAATACACGTACGTACTACAAGAAGAAAGAGAAATGTAGCGACAGCAATAATAAGAAGGATGGATTAAAGTTTGTTTTAAAACGAATTTTTGAATTCTTTTTTGTTTTCTAAAATTGTCATAAAAAAGATGTTGTTGGATAGATTATAGAGTTTTTTTGTTTGTTTTGTTTTGTTTCAGTTTGAGACTTCATTGGGAATAGTGGAAACTTGGTGCCTACCTAAGGCAACTGCTTGTTCAAAACTGAGAGGATCTCTTCTAAGTCGGGGATCTGTCACTTGTCTCCAGGGCTCACGTGGAAGCTCACGGCGGCCACGGAATCCTCGTGGTTCGGGAGTAAATGTTCTCATCATACGAGTAGGGGATACATTCAGTCTGGGGAAATTGATAGCTTCAGCCGAGCCTATGTAAGTATTTCATAAAAATCATACATGCGAGAAGATTGAAGAAGAAAGTTAAACATTTTTTGTATTTTTTTTTTTCGCTTTAGCGGCAGTGTGATTTGCAGCGCTGTGAAGGCTTTTCATAGCTTCTCTTATCGAAAACGGATATTGTTGTTAATTGTTAATTTTTTCAAAAGATTGAGTTTGGTTGCGAGAGAGACAGACTTGAAATTGTTTGTGTTTTTTGTTAGTTTATAAGAAAGGCTTGGTGATTGTTAAACCCCGATTTTCCAGTTGATTTTTTTATTTACCTGAAGCTGGTTGATTTAGATTTCTGACGTGAGGTGGCAATCGGAGGGCTGACGGATGAGGAGGAGTCGCCGGAAGACGTCTTCCACCTATGCGTTTATAACAAACTTATGAGCAAAACTGATTATACTCTATATGAGACGGAAGCTATCTGTGACACTTACCCGTACGTCTTCCGGGAAGCATTGGATAGCTTCCGTTCGGATGATACGGCCTTTGATGGTACGGCGGGCTCGGAGATCTTTCTAAACTGTTGTTACCCCTTCTTAATATCCTGCAAAGATGTTTCGCAAAAACATTATATACATACATATGAAATTTTCGCACACTGGTCATAAGAAAAGAGATTTTAGTTTACCTAGGTGGAAGAAATCCATTGTTTCCTTGTTCTGGAGTGGATGGACTAAGTGCACTGTCGTGATACCCTGACCTGAATCTGACGGGAGAAAGGCCAAACTCGTCGCCCCTCACTTTTCTTCTTCGCCCTTCCGCGTCTTGAAGTCTCTTCTCGAACTAACTCCACCATGTCTACTACAGCTTCACTAAAACCTACGTCGTGATTATGATGCATTCCCATGTGAGTCGGCGAAGGAGATCGGGACCGCATACGGCGACCTCCTCTACCCCTTGAAGGTTGCGGATGGAGATACATCGTGTCTATTTACCAAATAATTTAAATCATTCATCATCGATACATAACGTGGACCATCATTATGAATTTTATGTTATTGAATCCAAACCTCTTGTACCAAACTCATCTTCCTCCCTCATCTCCATGTCCTGCATTGACTCATGGTCGAAGTCATACCTATCGCCTCTTGCACCCCCTGTTGTACTCATCTTATCGTCCAACAATGGACTGGCATTGCCTTCTTTACTTCCGTCAGTCACCATGTCATGTAGCTCAATCACCTAGAAACAATTACACATTTCATGTAGTCAATTTGCGACCACTAGACAATGCACTAACAGACAAATATCATTCTGCATCTATAGCACAGATCTACTTTAGCACACATTTATGATGTTACGCAAAATACAACCACAATAGCGTATTACAACTTTGTGGCACATGCTCATGCATTAAGTTCCTCAACATTTTCCAATATCACAAACAAGTTAAATTACAAAAAGCAGCAACTGAAATAGTAACAATTTTACAGTAAATAGTATTACAAGTCAAACTACAAGTCCATTTGTGAACCCTCTTCGTACAATATGATAGCAGTGCTTATCATAATTGTTTGTTTTTACCTTGTCATGCTTCAACCAATTACCAATCTATCCAAAAACATACCAAATACCCTAACACCGCTGTGATAAGTGAAGATAATGTGTGCAGCAGATAGTATTGGTGCATAAAAAAATGCTTACGTGACTCACAATTAACAACTCTACAAAATGTACCCAAGGAAACAGCTAAAAACTACAAACAATTATCACAATACCAAACCAAATAAAACATTAATTGCATATCATTACAAACAATTTAATCACGACACTCAGCTAAAAAATAACTACGCTTTTTAATTCACATGAACGTTTTTGCAGCGCCAGCGGCATTTCGATTACGTTGAGTCACGCAATCTACATTTAGGATTAATCTACGTACCAATGACCAAACTAACCAAATTATAAATTACAGTGCTACTTAATCTACTATGGTTACTGTAAACTACATTGGTAAATCTACTACAACTTTCCAAACTACTCTTTGTTCTACAACTTTGGGAAAGGAAAGTGACTAGGAGGGTTGCCCCTGACTACTGCACATCCTACACCGTTTGTGCACTTTTGCGCAGGACCTCGCACGATCTACTTTCACTTCTACTGGTTATGACTTGACATGAAGGACGAATTCCCCACCCACTACGAGTATTCCTACAGTGGCTATGAAACAAAAGTACTGGAGATCTTTGTTCTGGGGACTAGTAATAAAGGAATAAAAAAATGATTATCTTGGCTGCTTTATTGTGCTGACCCAAAGATCTTGCTGCTGCTGCAACGTTTTTTAAACATAGAGTTCTATTGTCTTTCAAAACATAAAATAACTGACAAGGAACGATATCGTTTTGAACAACTTGATTGTTTTTTGAAAAAGGCAAACCCCATTTTTCTGTTGCCAGCTTGGGCGTCTCCGAGTACTTGACCGTTTGCGTTTATTCCTTTTCTTGTTTCGCGTTGAGCCTGAACTGACGAGGTACTCTTTACCGTCGTCAGTTCCCAAAGCTGTCTCCTCCCCGTCCAAACCATCCTCCTCATCCCCACCATCATTATCATCGTGGTTATGCGTTTTTGCCATGTCCATAAGACAACGGAGGAGTCCACCGGATGACTGCTAATGTTTGTTTTAGTTTTGTTTCAGTTAAAATCAACATTCAAAATTTCTTTTCTGTTTTTCTAATGAAATATACCTACTTCCTAGCAACTCGTTAGAAATATACTCTTGAAGAAAAAGGTTAAAGAGGAAATAATAGAAGAGAATAGCGAAAATCAGGGGCCCTGAGTAAATGCACTCTTTAAAAAAGACTCATGATCGGGATAGAAATAAGTTGGAGTAGTTGGAGAAAGTCGCGATTAGAGAAAAAATTCTTAACATTCCATAGAAATGAGGTGATTGTACAAAGTGTAAATGAAATTGGAAAGAGAAAGAGAGAGAAAAAACCCTGATTTACCGGAACACCAGCAGGTGGGGCGAGTTTTCCAAACTTTGTAGTCTTCCAGTTCTCCATGATAAGAAGTCCAGCGTATACCTTTCCCGTGGTCATTTTCTTAGAACCTTTAGCCTCTGGTGGGGGAACAACAAGATCCAGCATTTTCTTTGCTTGGAGGGGCCAAATGTGCTTAATAGTTTCTCGTAGCTCTCTGTCTGCAGCGTCCATCTCCTCTGCGGGGCGCATTTTAATACTCAGATTCTCTCGAATCAGAGCAAACAAGGTCGACGTAAAGTTCACTTGTCCGTCTTCGTCTAGTGGCATGTTCATTCTTAATGAGTTTCTTATATGCTAGTCTGTACGGACACTTGTTTCCAAAACCCAGCGGTGGATCCATGTTTCGAAGCATGTCATACATTTCCGTAAAATGGATGTAGCCCCTGGAAAGACACATGAATAAATTTGTTGCAAATCCCAGGATTTTCTCTTAAACCAAACCCTGGGTGAAAGTGAAATTGTTTCGGTGCTTACGTGGCACTAGGGTCATACTCTGCCCATATTCTAATAAACTCATCCAAGTGATGGGCGCCTAAGATCGAGGAATCTCTCGTCAGATAGTCAAAGTTGTCCATAATGACAGCAACGAAAAGATTCAACATCTAAGGAATGAAATAGAATATATATGAGCGCACACGTAAATCTTGCTAAATTCAGCAATTCGTGGATTTTGAGCGTGATTTTACCAAAAATGAGCAGAAGAAGATGAAGGATACAAAATACATATAGGCAAGATTGGAACCACAGGAGTCTTCGTCTTTTTTCGATGCAGGATCATCACGGTCGGTCCTTTATACACGAAAGCATTATGGAAGGCCATGACTCTCCCGTAGCACAGCTAAAATGTTTTGGACCATGCATAGATATATGATAATATATTAGCACAACGACCGGACACGTGACGATTTTGTAAGAAAACAAGAAATTTTGCGATAAATAAAAAAGATATAAATACAAAGCATTGATTTATCTGATAAATAAGCAAAAAGGCAGAAAAAGTCACGCTGATGATGGTTTTTTTAGTCTCTAAGTTCATTTTTGATACAGTTTTGGGGTTAATTTTGAAGCTGATTCAAAAGGGTTTCCAATGAGATTATTTACAAAAGGATTACAATAAAGCCATGCTCAAGCGGCATACAATCAAAGTACAGATGCGGGATTACTTTGTTTGCTTTTGTCAAGTAAAAGATTTGTAAACTGAGGATTTCAAATAACACTCTTGGTCAAACTGAATAATAGATATTCGTTCGCTTGTAATTAAAAATAGATTTTCTTAATGTGTGAGTTGTATATTGCATTGCCAGGTTTTTTTTATATAGGGGAGCAAAGCCTATTTTATCTTTCCGCGGCAGGTCATCTCAAGGTAAAAGAAACTTGTAAACGAGCTGATTATTTTATGTTTAGTTTTTTTGGGAAACGAAAGGAATCAAAACAAGTTCTCAAATTGCTTATCTTAAATAACCGGGAATTATTAAAATAGATAACTCTGTCTGAAAATTAAGAGAAGATTTGCAAAACGACAAAAAACTGATGTTTGTATATAAAAAATAGGGATTCAGGCAGCTTGTTTTTGTATAAAGAAATTATATAAATTCTATAAAAAAATTGTTTTCTTTTCGCCGAGAAAGGAAACTGTTTTTCCTTTCACTTATTTTTTCCTGCAGCATTTTCGTTTTTTACTGTTTGTTTTGCTTTCGGGAAACATTTACTGACCGGAAGAGGAGCATGAGGCCTTGCTGGAAATTTCGGAAGTTGTTATGCCTGGTAATAGACGTTTCAGGATCCAACGCAATGTTACCGTAACACCTAGGGAAAAGCAAGTACACAGGCACAAAAAAGGATAATTACGTGCCGCAAAATCGTTTCCACGGATGTCGATCATGGAAAGAATCTTCCGGTCGGTATATTTTTTTCTCTTTGGGAAATGGACTCGCGAATCATACCGGAACAGTTTGAAAGACTACAAGACAATTTTCTACTGAACAACTCAGCTATTACGAGACTAGGTATATCAAAGCCTAATTTGATTTCTACTGTATTTACACAATTTATATACTTTCGCAGTCAGATAGTTTTTATCCTTACAAAAAAATTCCATTCGACTGGCGATAATGGAAACGGTTACAATCATTCACCACAGTACACAACTTTTTTTTTTTTGCACATTGCGCCAAAAACAGTATACTGTACACAAAGAGGAAGAAGACTTATAAAAGAGAGCGGCGGACGGAAGAGAAGAATTTGTGGTGACAGATAAAAAATAGTGACAAAACTACGGAGTTAAAGTTGACGACTACAAAAATTATGTACGTTTTTTGTCACATTACTACATATTATACAACTGCTGTTGCTGCTTGCTCTATAAAGTCTACGTTTTCTGGTACTTGTCAACAATATCTACATTGATTATTTAATTAGTACAACGTGTATGCTACCATGACGGCAGCGACTACATTGAATACACACTTGGTTTGATTGATTTGAAATGTTATTTTATTGATTGTCTCACGTGCTGGAGAAAATATATATTGTACTGCCACTCAACATCAAAATAACGTTTTGTCTTGTTTGGTCAACTACTACTCAACTTTCTACTTTGCTAAGATTACCAAATAGACAGTACGTTTTTCTCCGATAAAGAAAATAAATAAATAAGGAGACAAAAACAAGGAGAAAGTTTGAAAAAGAGTATACAGCGGCTTGCTTCAAGAAAATAAAGAGAGATTTCTCATGTAATCACCGAAATAAGAGAAGAAGGGCTGCAAAGAACGACTGAAATATTGTTATGACGGTTGATCGACAGGTCTGGATCAAACTTGAGATTGCCGAACACCTACACTTTACAAATAATAAGTAAGGCACGCATGTAAATTTTCTTTAGACACAATATCATTTTGGTTTAATTTGTTGAGCGGTTGCATGAGTATGAAAAGTTTCTCTGATCTTTTTCCATTGTGGCTTACCGAAAATGAAATTATGCTTTAACATTTATCTGTCGCTAATAAGTTTGGTATTCTATTGTATTTAAGATCTATTTCTTTCTAAATAGTTCTTTCCTAATTGCTCAGTTATTAATGGTATTGGTATGCGGAGTTATGATTAACTCCATGGTTTATTAGGATTTTGTTAATAATTTTGCGGGTGTTGGTATAAGAAGAGAACGATTTGACTCACCTGCATCCCGATAATGGCGTAAATGAAGAAAAGCATTGCGATGAGTAAACATACGTATGGGAGGGCCTTGAACGACTGCACGAAAGTCCACAATAGAATTCTAATCGTATACCCTTGTCGAAGTAACTTAATCAAACGAGCTGCACGGAACAGTCGCAAGAACGCGAGATTTATAAAGTTTTGCTACGGAAAGAGAAATCAGTACATATTAGTCAGTGAAAGCTACTGGTGAAAGTTTGGTACCATAGTACCAATGACGATTTATGTTGTTTTTCACTTACCGCGAATTCCATAGCAAGTGCATCTATAATACTTCCTATTACAGTTATGAAGTCAAACACGTTCCAAGGGTCCTTAAAGAAATTCTGTAAAAGTTTTCCCAAAAATCACCTCAGTTTTCTCTTCATTAAATGTTTGAATTACACCAAAAAAATACAGAAACGAAAGCAAAAATGAGTGATATGACAAGAAAGTAAAAATGAGAAAGAGAAATGATAATTTAAGAATGATACCACTTTAATACACGGGCTTACTCTACAAAAATATTACGTAAATTAAGCTGTGGATAAATTGTGTCGTTGAGAATAAATGGAAAAGGTAGTTTTTTTCTTTCTAGTTGTCCACCTAATTTACAGAATTCTGAGGTACTCTACGTGTACTTGTAGTACTAATCAATTGATAAGGAACAAATACCCAATTTTTTACGAAATTTACTGGAGTAAGATTGTTTCAACCCAATTCTTCAAGAATCCAATGGCTTTGGAAAAAAGGCGATGTTTCTTTTCAAGAAAAGTGTCATTTTTATATAGTTCAAAATTATCTCTCGCTGACTCCGGATAAGAGCTTCATTATAAATGTACAAAAAAATACATTGCATAATACGTTGTGAAAAGTAAAACTAGCCACTCGCGTATTTAACCAGCATGAAACATTAAAAACTCAATTGGCTCAACTCTACAACTGCTAACAACAGTACAAA
>JAAXOA010001987.1:0-14285 GCA_036561885.1 Salina celebensis | reverse complement strand
AGCTCGTGTACATAATTTGAGTCGCAGAAGACAAGACTATAAAATCTGTGAAGTAGCCAGGCTGAATAACTTACACTTTCACACCTTCAACTGTAGGTTATTTTCGTGAAAGCAAGGAAAACACTGTCATAAAATGTTAACGATGTTTTTTTCACGTAAAGATAATAGTTAACTCGAATCGTAATTATATGTGACAAGTGTTACATCATATGGGTAAGACAAGGCTTCTAAGAATGGTGAATGTACTGCGATAACGATTCTGGGTTTGGTATGCAAATGATCCCGATGACTTTTTTGGTGTTTTCAGAAACGCTGTAATTTGGCACACACACTCAATAACAATCTCTTATTCTTTTATGAGTGCTGTTGTTGTTAGGAGGTTTAGGACGAAGTGAAGAATGACACAATCGTGGTTGAAACACACAACAACTTTTTGTTTTCAACATGCTTTCGCGTTCTAAATATAGGGAGCTATTTGAGAAAAGAGCAAGCGGAATATATCACATTTCTACTTTCTTTCGACACGTTGTTTGTCGGTTCGTTTTACGATTCCATTAAAGCGTAATGTGTCTGGTTGGGTTGGACTTGTGACGAATTACGGTTTTCGTCATTTGGCCTGAAGGCAATGTATGTGTGTTTTGTCACGAAAGCTTTAAAAAAGGGAACAATAGACAGTCACCTATTTGTATCTTTATAATCAAAACAAGAACGTAATTTCTGAAACCAAACGTTGGACGTGTCACGAATGATGAAACTTATATATTTTTCCTTTTGTGTTTTACAGGTCAGCCTAGCATGCACGATAGCATACAAAACCCAGTGACCGTGGCGCAAGGGGAAAACGCCCCGTTGACGTGTGTCGTCCGTGATCTGGGTGATGCGACAGTTGTTTGGAAGAAATGGGAGAATGGCAAGTCGGGACCAAAGATCCTCACCGCAGGAGAAACAAGAGTTACCTCAGACGACAGGATGAGGATAATTCACGATAACGGTAATAGTATGTTCATAGATCTTTATAGCTTAACTATTTCGTAATTTGTATGAATAACAATAATTGAAATGCTGAAGCGATGTGAAACTCGTCAAGGTAAAGATAAATCATTTAGTAGTAATGTAATATGTACTTGCATAAAAAAAAGTTCATCATAAAGTGGATTAAATTCCTACCCAATGTGCGTGAATAGAACGCATTTTTCGTGTTTTTGGTCTGTCAGCTATTGAAAAGCTGTGCACATAAAAAGAAGCAATTTTTCAGCATCCCATTTCACAAATTGAGCAGAATTTTATACACTTTTTCATACGCATATACATTCCCCTTTATACGACCGCCGAGACTTTCTCCCTCCAAAGAAACCTATCAGTCAAATCGATCATTCCATGCGTTGGCTTTAATAAAATGATGCACGCTATATTACATTATTAGCAGCGTCAAAATAAAGTTCCACATTCTCTTCGCTCTGCTGCCATATTACATACTTAAAATGACAAGGATGCCAATGTAGACACAACATAACGAGTTAGAATTAGGGTGGGTAAACATCAAAGTGAGATTTTATTATGTTCTGTAATGCAGTATAAATGCATTCGGGAATCTCTGGAGGGAGACGTAATGTGAAATGATGTTATCGGGATGTGCATGATGTGAGAAATACAGAAATATTGCGGCTTTCACTCTGCTTCAGACATCGATCTAATTGGAAATCATGGGTAAAATGCATACTGGATCCACCACGTCTGTACAGGTTCAGTTTCATAGTGGATTTTCTTTGCACGCTTACATCGTATGCAAATATTATTCTTTTACGATGCAACTGTCACTGTCTCATTTATAATTGTATTTTGAACAGATACAAAACGGCGAGATAAACCTCACGCGCAGTTTTTTGGAAGTATATTTTCTTTTATAAAACTTTTCTTTTTTGACAGTTTCCATCAGATTTATTTACCTATTTTGCATACTGTCAAAAACTGTAGTTGTCATTTAGTTTTTGTTTCGGGGAAAACCTGAGTAACACTTGAAGTCTTCAAGCTGACGGATCGATCTGTCTGTTTTGAAAGTTAAAGAAGTTTTATGGAGACAATTTCAGAACTCAGTCTCTTTTATTTGGAGCTTATAGGAAAACATGACACACTCAAGTTTATTACAGGAAAAGTGCAGCTTATGCATTATCGACATTCCATGGATCGCTGCCCAACCAAATAGTGTATTGAGTAGAAGTGCTTTCACATGGTTGAAAATAGAGAAATACAAGTCACATCGATTTTAAAGATAATGAACAGAGCAAACTTTAGGTACTGAGTTGCATGTGTGGATGCTTTGAATTGAAGTGGCAAATAGAAAATCGGGCTAGACTGGAGCTTAAAAGCTTCTTGCCATAAAAACGTTTTTTTTTACAAAAAAAAATTCTTGCTTGTTTTTTTGTAATTTTGTTGAAAGTTATGACTAGCATGGCGAAGCAAGTTAAAAGAAGATACTTTCATAATCTATTACTAGCCCACATTCTAGGCTATATAGAAGTTTCTCCATTAGTTTCGTATGTTTTGTGTTTAGATAGGGAGAAAATTTGGAAGAAAGGAATTGGAGTCATCATTGAAAATGATCATAACGATTATGCTTCCAAGCTCATGCTACTGTTACTATTGCATAGTATATGGCGAGCAGTTAAACCTGGCAAGATGTTCCAGTGGTTGGTTAATTGGAGGAGATGTAATAATAGCACGCATTATTTTAACGAGCTTTGTACTTTAACGAGGGAAGATCCGCAGTAACAAGGGCTAATGAGCTCCTTATGAAAATAATAACCACATAGCATTTCTAAATTAAATCCTGATGACTCTGGTAACTTTCTATTTTTACTTTTCCTACAAACATTGAAGATTACATTCTTTAGTTCGTTAGCTTATTTTCAAAAATAACTGTTTTATAAAAGAAAGATGATTGTAAGTTAATCGAATTGAATAAGTCACGTTTCTGGTTAATTTTCACAAAGGTTTGGTATTTTTGTGCCAACCTAATCGCAAGTAGCTTTGACAAATTCCGCGGGATAGCTTTTCCTGTTAGAATCATTCCTTTTCGCTTCATTTTTGAGAAATTTTCCATTATGCTCTGTTTCCTAAGAACATCTTTGCCCGTAATTGGGACATTTCCGTCAATCTTATTAAACATTGTAGGTACAAAATGTTATGAATCCGCGGATTATTTTTCATGACATACGATAGATCACGGTACGGCCCTAATAATCGAAAGAACTGCAGAGTACCTAACACCCTTGACATTATATTTAGAGCTCTCGTGCGTTTTGTGAAGTGAGTCCTTGACGATTCGCGGAATTTGTATTTCCTACTCACCAGCCTCATTTCCATTCATTCCAGACACGAAACTGGTGGAATGTCATCACGGTTGACACATATTATAATCGATCATTTATGCACGTATTACACCGTAATAATTGCAAACTCAACTGAATGGAGAAAGTAATGCCTGTTGTTTGACTGAAAGGCAGAACTGCTTACTATGCAAATCTACTTGAGGTTTTAATCATGAATATTTGTTACCTTCAAGTACCTGTTCTATCAAGTAGGTGAAAAGAAACTTTCCCTTTGCAACAATTCATTGCAGTAATGAAATGATCGAGTACTAGACGTACCAAAAATCATTTCCTCGTCATCGGAAACAGGAGTAGATCGTCAGGGTAAGGTTTGTGAAGTGAATAGACTCAAGTTCAAGCGTTAACTTCCTTTCCCAGGATTTGTCAAACCACTTATGAATACTTGTGTCGCTCATAGTGCAAACAGGAAGTGTGCCGATCGCACAAAAGCATAATGACATTGAAACTTTCAAAATCCTTGAAAAGTTGCGAATCCGTCTGCTTACGACAGCATAGAGACGTTCACGTCTTCGCGACCCGGTTACCGGAAAACTTTCGCTAAAATGAAATGAGAGCGAAACTAATCTGGGTGGAGTGGGAGTAAGGTGTACATTTCCGGCAACTTGCATTTCAAAAATAATACCTTCCATGCTCTGTCATAGTTGAAACTAGCTTCCTTGCATCACTGTAATTAGAGTCCACGGGAACTCTAAATTTTTCTATTTTCTCTTTCAGGTGGGGACGTATGGGTTTTAGCAATCAAGGCTTCGGTACCATCGGATTCAGGTTTATACATATGCGAAGTCAATACAAACCCAGTGCTTCGATCATTCCATAATCTCACAGGTTTGCAGATTTCACATGTAATTTAGTCCCGTCGTTTTTGAAATTGATGATATAACTGTCATATTTTTGTAACAATAGTCATACCTTTGGGAATCACAGCTCCCAATTCAACTTTAGACTTGCCCAGTCCCCATTCGCCCCTCGAAGACTATGGAGGTTATAAGGTAAGCATTTTCCAAAGCCTAATTATCTGTTGAAAATATCTACTAAAACCATAAAATGTATTTAAAAAGGATCGATCATGATCACTTGCTTACGACATATTGATTGCGTTTTCATAGGGAGTTGGGTCCATTACATCCCACAACTATACCGAATGTTGTAAAACAATGAATGTCTCCAAAAGCTGTTACGGATTTTGCACCCTGCAGTCAATTTTGGAGGGGACAACAGGTGAACCCAACCAATGTGAAGATGAGTTTCCCAAAATTGTAACGTGTATGGCAGGTAAGCAACTTTCCCTAAACTATCTTCCTATCGTCAGCTTTCTCTAAGAATACTGCGGTCAATTTAAACTGAAAACATGATTTTTCTCATTTATGTTGTCTAAAAGTTTTCCTAAACTTTTCAGTTTCCGCCACTTTCTCTTTTTGATTTTGTGAAAGTTTGAAATGACATTATGTATTAGATTATTATTCAAAGTGTGACATTGGAGTTATAGGGAGATAGGATAACAACAGAAGAACATATAAAACGTAAAATTTATACTTTTCGCGAATACAAGCACGGGCCAGGAAGTGCTCCATATCGATTAGGTTTGAACTAACAACAATTTATAAGTTTGAAGGTTCTGCTTGACGTTTTTCGTAAAACCTCCCCAAACGAATCCCCAAAGTCTTGGCATCGCTAGCTATTTTAACCAACAAACAAACTGTTTTCACTAAACTTCAAAATAAGATCCCCATTGCCAATACTGTTCCAGTCAGTCAATTGCCAATGTTGTTATATAGCTTTCACCCGACTAAGCCAGTCTGTTTTTTTGGCAAAAAAATATACTAAACTACTACTGACAAAGCTCTCAGCGTTGTGTGTTACACTTAAGAATATGACTGAAAACAATGGCCGACGGCCAATAACCCAACCATATCAGTCTTTTCTGGAGTTCAAAGAGTGAAGACGATTCTAGATGCAATAAAGAAAAAGAGATATCTATAAAAACGAAGCGAACTGCTTTATCATAACTAAATGATATCTATTTTGCCCCTTACAGTGTATTCGGTATGTAGCTGGTCATGATTTTATGGGTAGCTTTTCATGTGATCTTAAGTAGTTGTAAATCGAAAGAGTGGGAGGAAAAATGGCCAAACTTCTCAGCATCTACATTCCTTTGAAATGTGCCTCACTATCCAAACTGAGTTTTCTTTCATAGACTCCTTGAAGAATGAGTTTCTTATATTCTCCTCTTCCAAAGTTTTTTTTATACTAAAATAGCAATTTTGGTTGTGTTCAGAGGTTTACTGCAGGCACCTATCAATACAATAATATTATCATTTCTAGCACCATCTTATTTTATGAGTATAGTTATTTCAACAGTACTCCCACGGGTTTGTCGCAGCAGTTTAGTCGTTTCTTGTTGACACACGATGTTTATATTTCTGTTGGCCGACTATCAGCCAACCATGATACTTTTTCTCCTCAGGACAAAAATTCAGTACTATTTTATATTGTATGTACTTCATGGCTTTCGGTTCAATGTTTATCGTTCGTTAAATCTGAATTCGTTTGGAGGAACCACTTTATTAACCGTCTAGCAGTGAGAGTCAAGCAGAAGCTCAAACGTAGCGTGGAATTTTATTCTGTTCATGTTATCGTTCAGTGTATTTAAATGATTATCAAATAGGTCACAAGAGCACTCAGGTCTCAGAGAAAAGAATTCGTCTTGCGATAAGAAAAAGACTAAGCACAATAGACAGATTTTTTGGGCTAGGACAGCATACAAAAAATGTTACAGAAACTGGCAATTTCACTTTCCAATGTACAAAAGGACAGAGATATGATAAGAGAAAGTTGTATTCATTTAAATTTTGTATCTTCCTATTTTGTTTCGTTATAACTGAGATAATCGTTAGAAAATTGGTAAAAAGATATAACTCTACTTTATTTCTATACTCATTCCAGCATTGTTACAAAATAATCCGAGTAATTCAATAGTCTTTTCATTTGGAGAAAGCTTCGTCATACATTTTACTTTCTCCAGCCCAGATAATTTCCTTTTTGAAAGTATGCAATGATTATATTTTTATTCTGTCATTTTCAGATGGGCGGGACCATGTTCCATGTTGTATTCGTGAGCAAGTTCCTGATATCTGTCAAGATTTATGTCGAGGGGAGTACACTGTAGTTACTGATAACGTGAAAACGCATTTTTCATGTCCAACTCATATCGAGAGAACGTTGAGTTGTATCGCTGATGGAATTGGTAAGAAAAAAGATATCAAATTATATTTTTTTATGTTTAGCAACGTAGAAGTATTGAGTTACGATGAACTGAACCGGAGATGGATTTTGTATTGACATACACACATTTTTTTTCTTCTTTTTTTGCTGAAAGCTGTAAGTACTTTTTAAATTGTATCAGTTCAAGTAATGATAGATAAAGACATTCTCGTTTCTTTCTTGATACAATGAACATGACCACAAGTAATACATTCCATGTCCAGAAGACCCTAAACTTACTAGTGCAACGCCAAATTGAAAAGCAATTAAGGAAATCAATTTATTTTTTCATTGGTAATAGTAAGTTCCATTAATTTTCTGCAATACGGGCTCAAAGTAGTGGCCGTTAATGGCTTCAGATTGTTTGTGCAGAGACTATCTCTATTTCCTTTTTCTCTGTCATCACACTGATTGGAAACCAATATTTTCCCTTCGAGTTTTTTTTTTCTCCTCTCTTTGGTCTCGAGAAAGAAAAATACCATACGCTTGTCTTGATTTCCTTGAAACAATTATCTTATTGGGTCTGCTGAAACAGAACTTGTTATAAAACTTGTATTTTGCGGTTTTGCTAGACGTTCAGCTTGAGAAATATCTCGCCAGTACCAACTGTTTAGGAAAAATACATACAACTAGGGTACATATTGCAATGTACGGATAACCTTTAGTTGAATAGTTGGTACTTTTTTAGGCCAACTTTATATTTCTCTTTTTTTAAGAAAACAACTAGGCTGTCGTAGGGCTGAATGTTTCAGAGAAAGAAAGTATGCATCCGTCCATGAACGCTCTTTCTTGACTACAACACATATCTCAATGAAAGAAAATGTATAAAGAAGCTTTTTTGGTTCCTAGACGGTTGCAACAGTTCTTATTTGAGTTTTGCTCATCTCTATCACCCTGGACAAACAGAACGTGTTATAACTCTTTTAAAGTTTTAGCTCTTGTATAATGTTGGATGTACTAAAGTGCTTAGGTTGGACTCACGCAAGACTGTTTGCAGAGAGAAAGAATGAAAAAAGAGTAATAGCTTTTCCGCCCAACAATTTTCCTTTGTCTTCACACGTTTTCTTTCACTGCTTTTCTTCCGCTTCTAGTTGTTCATACAGATTGTTTCCTCTATTTGTTACTTTTCTGCCATTAGTTCATACAAAAAAAAACTCTTACGTATAATGTAGCAGGAGGCCAGTTCAGTGATTCATTTTGTAATTTTTAGCTGTGCTTTTGTAGTTTTTAATACTTTTTTGTTGAGACATTTTGTCTGCAGACATCGATTTTGGAAAAATGATTTAATCCAATGAAAGTTAAAAATGGCAGAAAACGTGGGATTCATAAATAAAATACATTGGCAATGTCTGAGAAGACAGGATTGACTTGTTTACTGTAGGCATATGAGCTAGACATAAACTATAAAGTATAATTCGTCCACAATTATAATGTAGTGGAAAGTCGTATACATAAATGTGCAAATCACAGCGAAAACCTTCATATGGGTGAAAACGATTTATAATTAGTGCGGCGTATTGTGTATTTAAAAAAAATCAAAGCAGCGGCCAGAAAATATTCGTTTTGGAAATTTCGGGCCCTCGCTGCCTTCAGGTAGAAGGTAGATTTTGCAATTTTGGTTGGATACCCAAACAAATATAATTCAAAATTATAAAAATGATCACTGTAAAAGTAAAGTAAACGTAACATGATCAAAGTAAACGTAAATTTTGAAAGAAACAATAACGCATAGACTGTCAACTGTTAATGTCATTAGAAAGCATCATTGCATATAACGTAACATGTTTACGAAGCAGCGGTGCACGGATTTTAGTATTTCCTGTTTATTTCCAATGTAGTGGAAAACGGATGCATCTTATTATTCTACGTTTTGTTCTGCTGGAAGTCCTACTTTCACATGCATATGCCGGAATTCTTGGTGAAAAGTGCATTACATAATGAAGCAATACGTAGTTTTAGATCTCCATTCTCTGCAAATGCAATCTGCTGCAGGATGACGAGCGAATAGTTGGATTGAAATGCTGACATGCTTCCAGCTATGGGTTGCGGGTTGTTGTAATGAAAGATGTGAGTAGAAAAACAGACTGGCAGGCAGGGTCAAATTATGTTACCGATGCGATGATGGTTGCGTTAAAGCATGATGAAAATTTATGAAATGTATTATCTTTACACAAACTCTGCAGGCAAATGGTCTTTTGTATTGTGAATACAATGTTAATATTATGATTATGATATATATTTTCTCAATAAATCCAATATCCGGAATCTTCCCCGCTTCCATAAATAAATTTATAAGTTCAGTTCAGCGTGTAGCCCTAATGGTCATCATCCCTTTTTGTTGCACACGTGCATTTCTATAATATTTCTCTGTTTTTCTTTGGGATGAATTTATAGAGATCCTGCCAAGCAAGCCATTAAACGTACAGGCGGTGCCTGTCAGCCCCACAGCTATAAATCTGACCTGGACTCCCCCTCGAGAGAACGGACACACTGTACACGAGTACGTTGTGAATATAACTACACTTAGGAGCTTCGATGCTCCATACACAGGATTAGGTTACGGAGTCGGTGGAGGCTCATCCACGTCTGCCCCTATTTCAACATCCAATTCTCCAGCTGAGAATGGCTCGTCTTCAGGTGAGTTTGGAATACTTGGAAGCATTTCATAAAGCCCTTGTGCTTGGAGTGTGGAGGGAAGGAGAAAATACAATACAAACAAAACACAGAAAGAAAGAGAAAGCAATCAAATAAATTCATCTTCTCACGGTTTTTGCTTACCTTTTCGTCTGAATATGCTTACACAGGTACTGCGGCATCTCCCACAACGACTGTAGCCCCGATTGCCAATTCTAAAGATTTCTCTAGCAATGGTCTAGTGACTGAGCATGGACAACAGATTTCGGCAGAGGACCGGGTTGAAGCCAAAATGCGCCAAGTGAAAGTAAGTTTTAAATGATTTTTAATGCTTTGACATGCCTATGTAGTACTTAGTACATGAATTACGGTAATTAATCATTCATTAGAATTAGTTTAAAAATGGAAATACTTGAAGACCATACGATGAAGTGATTTTCCTGGTACAATATATCTCAAGGCAACTCCACCATATAGGTGAAAGCAAGGGGTACAGACTCTGTTTTTGTACCACGTACTGTATTGCATTTTATTCATTCTTTTTGCTAAGATTCAGCATTCAGTTGAAACTGGAATATCTAGTTTTACCATTCCTATGAATTCATGTGTTTTGGGTCATCTACAAGCATATTCTTCTATTTATTAGTTCCATTGGTTGTGATCCTAATTTAATGAATGCTTTACGTTTGATCAATAATAATGATTAGACTAACACCGATTTTCTCACTGTGGTTGACTATAATTCTCTTGACGTACTGCTGACTGGCAGCTTAATAAATTGAGTTTGTTCGTAGTTCCTACCGTATTTGCATAGATTATTTGTATACAGAGCCAAATTGTATTCTTCATTGTCAGTCGACTTGATGTAAACATTCTGCCTTTTGCACAAAAGCTACTGAACGGAGCCACTTCAACTATTATAACTGTAGGAAGTAGTGGTGAAAGCAATGAGTTCTGGTATTGCTATGAGTTATAGGACCAAACATCAATAGAAGAGGTCTACTGAACAGATCCAATCCTTCATTAGTCAACAAACTCTTCACTATGACTTGGTAAAAGTTTCTCTGACTGTCTATTTACAGACTATAAGTGTTCTATGACCGGAAAATACTGTACTCATCTCATCAAATCTTGTTAAATCCCAGTACAAAAGATTGCAAATACAACTTTTGCCAATCACAATCACAATTAATAAATTAAGTTTACTTCAGTAACAGTTTCGCTGCTTTGATAATTCGGTTATCCCATTTTATTTCGTATCGTCGATTAGCTTAATGTATATTTGCTCCAAGTTTTTACCACCTTCTGGTTACTCCATTCAGCATGACATGGACTCAAAGCGGAATCAGTGAAAAATGATGTGACTCTAGTGATAAATAGTCTTTCTGAAGCAATCAGAGAGAAGCTCCCATGTATGAATTTGTACAGTCAAAATCAAATGTACTAATCGAGTAGTGAAAAATCAAACAGTATTTTTGTAGTCAATTTGAGAAAATCAAATAGCAAATCAAAACTCTAGCAATCATTTCAGAAGAAACCTTTGTAGAGAGTGGTAATACATTTTTTCGTTTGTAAGCCTGTCCTGTTTGCTATTTGTACAACTTGCTTTTTGGGATTTACAGCATGTACCTTTCTCCATTAGGGTTTGGCAAATAGTGAAAGCACTTATTACTGCAGAATCCACTCTATCTCATCGTCGTCATTAGAATCGGCCTCGTTTCTCTACTTAAGAAATGGTAATAACTGCCGATGTGAGAAAAAGTTAACGACATTTTACACATCTGCAAACCTACATGTTTCTATTAAATAACTCGCTAGAATAACTTTTACCCGAACACATGCTCTTTGTTAGGAAAACATTGAACAAGCAGAGAAGCACTGCAAGTTATTTTTTCTACCAGAAATGATGACGACACTGATGACTTCGATGATTACAAAAAAAAAGTCTCAGCTGCATTGGAGAGAAAAGAGGCTTTCCAGAATGTCTCATAATCACCAAAAAAGTACTCCTTTCCCTAGCCAACACGAAAGTGTGGAATCGTGTCGCTAGAAATGAATGAAACGAGTGTTCATAGGTATCGACGCACTTTATCTGAGAAAAAAAAGCGGAGTGTGTAATAAGCGATGTGTAATAGCCATTAAGAGCAAAGAGGGAAACGAATAAAAAATGCAATCTTTATACAAGCATTTGCGATATGACGGCAAATGTACAGCAAACAAAAAAAGGTATGAGGTATGTTTATGCTAGGTCGTATCGTAGAAAATCATAATAATAATTTCACAGCAATTTTTGGAGTGCATCATAATCATTAAAGGCGACAAGAGAAAGGTGCCATTTTNTAATCATTAAAGGCGACAAGAGAAAGGTGCCATTTTGGGGAAAAGGTTGGTTATGAGTAGGCACTGCAACGACACCACTCTAGATAAAGTGCATTACTGATAATACCTCGTGAAAGTGAAGGAGAAAGCTCTGCTCTTTTTAACTTGCGCGGTAGGTAGAACTTAAAACGAGAGAACTTGCGCCTGAATGCGGTTTAACGATTTCCATTGTATACCAAGTGCATTTTACAATTCTATTTTCTCTGTTTGCCTCTTTCCCTTTCTTTATCATAGAAGAAAACAGTGAAAATACAGCAAATAGACAAATGCAGTGAATAATGCACATTGTCACAAAAATATGAAAGGGGAACTATTGTTTTTCTTTGGAATGTGTACGTTCACCCAGAAATAGTAAACAGTATTTTATTTTCCCTGAATAAATATCCATTCTTTTAAAATCCGAATTTTAAAGTTCAGCAAAGCCAGAAAGGCTCAAAGGAGAAAGAAGATTATTTTTTTGACTTTCCCCTGAAAAATATATTGCGACCTTGCTGCTTGGTGGTGGGTCGTAGTTTATTTGGGCAGGAACGTATTTTTGGTGTCTTGCCAGTTAGTTTTTTTAAGTAATTTTTCACTTGAGACTTCCACTATCCCTGTTAAATATTCTAGATTCACATCAGAGCCAAAAAAATGTAAGAGAATGCATGGTTTTTTTTTCTCTTCAGGGTAAAATTTTCTCGAAGTTCAAGGAGAAAAAGGGCTAAAAACGCATAAACGTGGTACCTTTTAGTACAGCAAGGTAGTGACTAGTGACACGTTAAAACTACAACACTTTATCACAACTACACCTACTCTATATTCCCATTTGTAATATAAAATGCACTGCGTGTTTCAAACCCCTTTTTTCCATACTATTGGTGATTGAATTCACAACTCTTGCGATGTGAAATGAGCCAGTTTCTTATGCTAGGAATACAACTCATGAGCTGAGTACGCAAATACCTTGTGATTTCATCCTGCACCGAAATTTTCTCTCTTGTTCCTCAGGGTCGACTTGTATTTTGATAAAGTTAGATGGGATTGACAAGGCTTAAAGACTTAAAGCTGTTACTTTTTCTCCCTCTTGTGCATCCTGATTTATCTTCTCTTGTCGAATGTTGTTGCACATCTTTAGTGAAAGTCGTTAGCTGAAAAGTATGTGTGTGTGTATAGGTACTAATACTTAAATTACATTATAGACAACCCATTGGACCTAGTAGACTTTCATGATCAGTCTTAATACAAACAGATGGGACGTGACATGATGCAATTAGGATGACTGATCTCTTACCTCTGTCTTCAACGTGAGCGTCACGTAGAAAAATTGTAACTAGAAGGTTGTGAAAGGTTGTCTTTAGAATAAGTTCATTATCGTCAAAGGGCTCATTTTTTAGTATATTCTGTAAAAGTTAAGAAAACTCGGAAAACTCTGAAAATCAAAAGGATGTAGCTTACATACAACATATGCATGCACAGATTTACATTAATATGCAATTAATGCACGAGCTAAAACTTTGTTTACTTTTGAACTAGGTGCACGGGGATTTGACAAGTGTACTTTTGGATCAACTCATGCCGTTTACCATGTATGAGATTGGAGTTACAGCTTTTAACATCCATGGGCGATCGTTACCCTCCAACCGTGTGAGAACGTTGACTCTTGCCCCAGGAATTGTTCGTCCAGAGCCGAAAGAGGCTCCGAAAATTCCGGATATTAAATCATGTTGTATTAGCAAGGGTGTCAATACGGAATCGTAAGTTATATTTTTTCCAACAGCAATAAAAAACTATTAACGATTATGTTCTTTCCGGCTTCTTGTCAAATATCCTTACGAATTATCTGTTTTATGTGTGTGTCCACCAAACTAACGACTGGGGCAGATGTTTTTTGAAGCAATTTTTAGCGAACACTGTTACAAAACTATCATATACGTAGTATGGCAGTACTATTAGAAGTTCATAGCCTATAACAGTCCATGTGAAAAAGGGGCTTAAAACGGAACTGAAAATGCATTTCTCAAAATAATGGAACAGCTTTTTGAAATACAAAAACAGGAAATAGATGAAAACATTTATACATTTCCAGAATGTATTCTGCAAAGGCTTCTGTGCAAAAGCCTTCCTTTTGTTATGGAACGTGTCACAAGCGCGTTTTATAAACTGGTTTCCAAGATTTCTATCAACGTTTTGTACAATACACGAGCTTAGCTACAAATAGAAAGGTTATACTCATCCTTACAATTTCTAGCTCATTTTGTACGTAGAACCCGTGGGTAAGGGCTTTTTTAGTACATTTTACTTTCTCCAAGTTCCATTCTACGAATCTTCAATATGTTCTCTTTCAATGATTTTATGAGAAATTCACAATTAAAATTCAGATCAAGTTTTAGCACAACATTTTTGGGAAGTAAAAGCAATTTATGTCAACAAAATGTTCGTTTACTTGGTAAAGGGGATTGTTATATAAGGCATAAGTCTAGCAGTAATACACATTTCTTTCTTTTATAAGAGCAAATGAAGAATATGAAAGAGAAACAAGGGGAAATGACGTTGTGTTCCGTCGGGACGAGAGAAAGAGGGTAGAATATCATTGTTTAGGGTAGGCCATGTGCATCCATAGATCACTATGTCTATTTTCTATTA
>JAAXOA010001986.1:0-14290 GCA_036561885.1 Salina celebensis | reverse complement strand
TACAATTAAAAGAGAAATTAAAATTATATTTTAAGAAATTATTGTCAAAATTTATAGTTATAGCTGCCTACTAATGTTAAATATTGGATACAAAATTCCTTTCCTCATTTACCGTAAAGGCAACAACTTCCTTTTCTGTCATGAAAATACTGTCAAAAACCCTTCCATTTTGATTATTTCAAGTTTTCCTATTTTTTAATTACTTCAGTTTATGCACTGATTTTTGTAAAAGGTAGAATTAGAAAGAATCACTTTTGAATGACTAACATGTAATATTATTCTGTTGAGCAAAAACAGGAAACAAAAAATGGTTGATTCAGCCAAAATAAAATGTAATCATAATTACCTAAAATTGCTATTTACAATCCATTCTATACCAACACATTCATCACTGCAAAAGTGCCACGATTTCCTGGCACTTGAGTAGCTTAGCGATTTCCAAAGGAGTTTGTCCAAGAGCATTCTTTACATTCCTGGAAACATTCTTATTCAGAAGCCACTCCACGGAATTGATATTTTTAGATTCAACTGCAGCATGGAGCGCAGTTCTTCCACAAGGATCAGTCTGGCTAAGATTGGCTCCAGCGAGCTCGTACGACCTCAGTCTTAAAGTGGCTCCTTTGCTAGCAGCCCTGTTCATTAAAAAGAATTCAATCATTATAACAATTTGTAATCAATCAATCAATATTCTAAGTAAGAGTATATTATATGAAGACTTACAGGCAAAGTTCCGCTCCTAGTGCTGTAGGCTCAAGGGTCAAGTGAGCCCCGCATTGACGCAAGGTAGTGATCACCTCATGTCGGTCAAATTCAATAGCATCTCGGAGCGGAGAAAAGCCTCGACTGCAATCAAACAAAAATAATATTTTTAGTTTATGGATTTTTTTAAAATTTGTTAAGATTTTTAATCAAACAAAGCGAAACACTACTAGTAGAGCTACAGTACAATTAGTCAGGGAGAAAGTCTCAGTTTTCCCCGTGGTGTATGTAATCTGAAGACAAACTTCAGCAATTTGTGTTATTAAGAAAAAGCAAGTTAAAATATGTGTTAAAACTACAACCATTTAAAACCACACAAAATTAAGCAGTGAACAGATAGAAAAGACGACGAGGCCGAGGTGCAAACAACGAAAAGAAAAATTACTGTGTTTTAAAATAAAAATTTACCTAGAATTCGCAAAAAATCCTGTCGATTCCAGCATAGAGTTTACCAAACTAACGCTCATTAAGAAGTCATTAGCTACTGCTACGTCTACGTTTTCATCATTAATCACGTTATTGTTGCTGGAAAATGAACAAGAACAGAAACTAATAAGAATGGGAAGTTACTTCAGACAAAATTTGTTAATCAAACTCAAATTGGTTCTTGAAAAAAATCTGGAACTTTTTTAGTCGGACAACGAAACAAAAGTCGTACTTGTACTGGAGCACAGCTAGCAATGAATCTAAAGTTAAGAAGCAAACAAAATATTGAAATTGATTCTTACCTGTCTCGGACATGAACAGAGGCTCCATGTCGAAGAAGATATTCAGTCGTTCGCTTATCTCCAAGGGCTGCGCTGTAATGCAATGGCGTACGTCCAGAATAGTCTGGAGTGGAAATCTCAGCTTCCGAGTTTCTAAAGATGTCATCTAAATTCTTTTCATACGCTTCGTCTGTGAAGTCCATCTTGGAGCATTGTGCAACCAGTGCGCAACCAAGACTTGGTGCAAGGAGCCTCTTGAGTCCTTCCACTTCGTCGGGAGTTTGCATTCCATACTTGTTTGCAACCACCTTGACAACAGTTTGGACAATGTCCAGGCCGAAGTGTTGGCCGAAATTGGGATTTTCAGCGTTGTTGTAGTAGTAGTCGCCATTTGGAGTGGATGCATAGGACCCTTGGCTGGAGCCAACGAAGAGGGCGGGCTTGCTTTGGATCTTGGTGAGTTCACCGCGGATGTTGGTTATCAGCATTTCACGCTTCTTTTCAAGGCTCCAGTCATCACGGCCTAGGACGTAGGAAAGCTTGCAGAGGGCGGACTCGGGAGTCATGTCCCATCCAGGGATCACTCCAGCGTCTTGTAAAAGTGCTCCAGTTTCGTAGATGGCAGAAACGGATCCTGCAAGAAAACAAAGTAAAATGAATTTAGCAAATCTTCATGTGTGCATATTCACGAGAGAAATTATTTTGAAATCTTACCATGCCCGCATTGCGTGCAATTCACAATGAGGACGCCCCTCTTTGAAGCATTGCGAAGTTCATCCAGAAGGTCAGTCCTGTTAGTAGGAAAGTTTCCTGCTCCGTAGGTTTGGAGGACAACGCCTTGAGTTGGCGCTTGAAGGTAGACTTTAACAGTTTGGAGAGTGATAGAAGGGAAGATGCGCAATAGACTCACATTCCTGTCCAAGTTTGTATGTAAGTTGAATGGCGAGATGTCACGTGGACGCCAGATAGTTCCATAGTCAACTTGGATGTTGATTCCCATGGTAGCCAAAGGTTGAAGATTGGGCGAGTCGAAAGCATTGAGGCTATCAGAGCTCACCTTGGTCACCCTGTTGCCACGGAAAAGCTTGTGTCCAAAGTACACAGTAACTTCGGGAATGCAGTAGTTTCCAGCGAGGATAAGAGCCCCCAGAAAATTGTCACGACCATCAGATCGCGATTCAAAAAGTGGGATTTGGGATCCCGTGATTACGACGGCTTTGCCTAGATGCTCCATCATGAAGGAAAGAGCTGACGCAGTGTAGGACATAGTGTCCGTCCCGTGGAGGATGACGAAACCGTCAAAGTACTCATAATTGGCCTATGCACAAAAATTAAATTATTATTAGTATTATTTAACATTAAACAATTTCAAGATTGTACACTGCTCTGATTCTCGTTACCTTCACATCCTCGGCAATGCGGATCCAGTCATCGATCTGCATGTTGGTGCTGTCCAACAGGTCTTCATATTCATAGATGGTGTAAGTCACCCGAAACTTCTCCCCGTCCATGTCCCTACAATATAAAAAAGCCCATATTTCAAATAACATTCAAAATGAAATGAAAAGCATGAAAATATTGAAAACTTACGGGAGACAAAGTGGAGCGTTGACTGCATCCTCGCCAAAGCGTTGCTTCGCATATTCTTCGTCATGCATGTGAGGAAATCGCCTCACCGTCTTTTCCAGCATGTTGGGGCTGCACACAAGGCTTCCATTAGGCCCTCGGCTCATTCCAATAGTACCTCCACTGTAGATGACCAACACACGCTTTTCATTCTTCTCCAGATCGATAGTGCCGAAACTTGCATTCCGGGCGAAAGCATTACGAAGATTGGCTGCATTTGTAGGGACCCTTGAGTTCCCATTCAATCCAGCTATCATGTTTGGTGAAGATTGGAGTTCAGCGTAGTAGTTCATGGCCCCCGCGTCCTTCACCAGATTTTCAAGTTGCTTCATATTGAAGCAATTCGCCGCAGCCGCTGCGGCTGGAACAGCTCCTGAGCCGTTGGTATGAGTTGCAGTCAAAGACATTGTTGCGTTGATTTCAAGATAAAAAATTCTTGTCAATAAGACTTTTAAAAGATGACAGTTAAATCTGTAGCAGTAGTTAAAATATTCCTTAGTTTGGAACAGAGGTTGTAGAGGAAAATGAAAAGGAAAATGTCTCTTGTAAAAACTTCACTTCAATTTTATTGCATATTGCAAAAAACTTTTCTTAGCACACCCGAAGCACTCAGGACAATTTCAATTGTCGTTATTATTATTATTATTACGATTAGAGTTATTGTTTTCCATGATTAAACTGGCTATATAGAATTATTCGGATTGTTCGCAGCACTTGATGAGTAGCAGTTGCTATCACATTGAGAGTTATTGTTACTTGACCGGTTATTATTGTTCAAACTGTTTTCGTTGTTACTGGCCTTGTTTCGGTTTTCAATAGATAAACGACCGCTAATTTGATTCTTCATTAAAACAAAATGGAACGTTGTCGCTTGTTTGGTAAACATTAAACCAAGATGTGACGAAAAGATAAGGTTAAAAAGGGCTTTCGGAACACTTATTATTATTCTACTATTCGGGGTAATGTGATATTTTTAACACATCAACCAACAAAAGGATTTTTTCCCTGTGACAATAGGTTTTTTAACGATAACAGAAATAACCTGCATTTAAACAGTGGAAAAAGAAGAAATTAAAAGAAAAATTATTAACGCAGCAAAAGCTGGAGCTCCTTTTAAAAGGATATGATTGCTTTGATTTTAGTCTGAAAAGGAATCTGCAGTTCCTTGATTGAAAAGTTGAATTGTTTGTAAACAAGATATTTGTTGTTAAATCGTTTTATGATAAAAATCTGTGTATTTTAGCTTGGAATTGAACTTCCGAGAAGACTCAAAAATAGACTTGTAAAAACTCGCGAGAGATACAACCTGAGCTATGCGCAAACAGCTTGTGAATGATCTGTATAACTTGCAAGGAGGCTTTTTATATAGGACCTTTTTGTCTGATGTAACGAGCATACCTTCATGGAGTAGCGACATGGCATACGGTTGGCAACCTTATGGGCCTGGTATAACATCTCTATAGTATAATCTTTTCGTACTAATATTTAGTAAACATTCTTATATCTCTGTTTTGGTTCATGAGTGACGAGAAAGGTCTACTCTGTAAGCGTGTTTGTGCTTCTTTCCTTTCATTCTGTGGAAAGCGGAATGTTCTGCAAAATTCAAATGAACCCAAAATTTGGAGAAAAAAGTCGTATGAGCCTCATAAAAGTACAAAAAAAAACATATTTATTTTTAAGTTTCATTCATTTTTTTACATATATTGCGAAGGTTTCAGTCAGAGTGGCGACAACGAGTAAATATAGCACACTTTATATGTAGTAGTAGAAAAGGAATATACTTTTGCCATAGCATCTTCCACATTTACCATCGGATACTCCTAGTTTTTGCAATAGAAATAGAATAGAAATTTTCTATTCTCATTCTATCTCTTTTGTATTTGCACAGCATACAACATAAACATCTTGACTTTCCGTTGCATATAAGTTTACATTTATGAACGAAGTATCCAAAAGTATCAAAAAGAACTCCGTGGCTTATGTTCAGCCCTTGGTCGGGTGTAATATTGTTTAAGGAACAGGAAATAATTAATTATAAGACCAGGAAAGTTATGGCGTTGATGATACATACTCATATTACCATATTTTAATGCCTTGTTTCATCATGCGAAAATCGCGAAGTATGTCTTTTGTTTAAAAATGACATCGTAAGCAATAAACATCTGCAAGTTTTTTTTAACTGCTGTCATTCATCTCATAAATCCTCTTATTTCTTAATCTCAAGTTTAGAAAGCTGATGAGTTAATTACATCATGTTTTATATGTAACATAAAGCGGCAGAGTTGACATTCGACATAAAAAAAAGTTAAATGAATTTGCTTTCACACATACGAAAGCCATATTTTTCTGCGACATTTCAGATTAATTTACCGCTTTATCAATCAATCACGATCTCATTCGAAAAGGTTGATTATGTCATGACGGTGAGTAGTTTCTAGAATACCGCTGCGTAACTAGATACGTAAATATGGTTCCCTGAATACTGCGATTCCGAGTTTCTCAGAAACGTAAGGCAACAAAGAAAACGACTGCGCAAGATGTGTTCATTAGAAAATCTTGGTTGCCAGCGTCTTTGAAGTAATTACGGTTTTTAGTTAACGTTAATTATAACACAAATAGCATATATATCGAAAGTAGCAAGAAAAGGGCAGGTAGTTTTTGCATTTATGTATATATGCATACAAAATATTGCATATTGATAAGTCAATTTGGTTTCAAGTCGACTTTTGAACTCGTTAGTAGTCGTTAGTGTGGTCAGGTCAGTACTTGGCAATGTACTTAGTACACCTGTTGATTCTGTAATTTAATCAAAAATGGGAACTTTTCATGGCAGGCAAAATACAGAGTGATGTGGATGTGAAATGAGAAATGCCCATTTTCACTTGTTGTTAGTAAAATTTCCCAAGCTTACTTTCTGCTGCCTTACCAAATTTCTACTTTCTGCAACAAATATTTGTGATTATGGGTATGAGTAGGTAGTGAGTAAGTTGGCGAAAGTTACCTGTTGGTACTGGTTTGTAGCGGGCACATATTGATTCATATTGTTCCATATAAAATCTATAATTTTGTACAACTCCAAACTGTAATTATATAAAATGATCTTTTGATCTTGAATTTTTGGGTTTGGCACTTTGTCAGACACTTTTTCATGAATTACAAAAGTTGTAATCAAACTAATGAATGGAAACTGCTTCCCTTTTGGGATGATATTTTGGTTTTCTAGGAAGTCATGGACTGCACTCCGTAATCGTATGACTTTTGATCCCGAAAACAGGAGTACTGCGCAGTTAGCCTTTCGAGAATAAACCATCTAAGATCCTGTCTATTCTCAAAAATCGACATGAATAATTTTGTAATTCAAGAATTTGCCTCGAGTATTGAATATCAAACTATCAAACTATTGAAGACTTTGAACATATACGGGCAAATATCAGCACCTAATGACCTCTGCGCAATTAGTTTATATAGCTTTGCTTACTGTTGAATCGGTGAAATCAGTGTCTTACGATCACGTTCCTCATGCTTGCCTGAAATGTTGAAATCAACAAATTATGTATCGATTGAACAGATTTTTGTTCACTGTTGGAAAAAAGAAAAACTTCAGTTATACAACAGTCTTTTGTGAAATCTCCTGTACCATTCACGTAGTGATTGCCTTCACGAGTTTTCTTCGCAGAAATGCAACGAACAATGGAAAATGCCCAAAATATTTATATGAATTTGTTGCAATTACAATACAGTTAAAAAGTTTGTATTGTTTCATTTCTTCCAGATATTGCATCATCTAAAATTTTATCCTAAAGTTTAACAATAGTAATTCGGCAGCTAATTATAGATCGACCAGATAAAGGTACCACATATATTCATATGCGCAATGCAGTCAAACGTTAACACAGATACAAAATGCACATAGGTTTGATTTGTTGCATAGAATACGTATGAAAGTGTGTAATTATCGATTGTATACCTTATAATTAGAGTGACCCAGCCGAAAAGGTACCAGCCGACCGACTCTAATCTGAGCATGATACCTTTTGGGTTTTGCAGAGGTATACCAGGTAAGATTCATTAAGAAAAAAAAAGTTTTGTTTTCTCAATGAATGTTTTCTTTTTCAATAAAATTCCCAGAGTTGTGTAAAATTCCAATAGAATTGTGTTATATTCCATGGATAATATGCCACTTTGGGCTGGCCATACGCTAATGGCGCCATTGATTAAATGAATGGGTGAAAAGATTCCACAAGTTGAAATGAAAAACCTAAGAGCTCAATTGTGTGCTTTACTCGTCTCACTGTTTGTAAATAGAAAGCAAACTTTTCCGTGTCAGTTTTGACCGTTCTGGTTACAAACAAAGATAAGAACCTCTAACATCATTATTGATAGCGCTATAGCTCTAAGCGGTTCCTGGAAACCTGTTGGTTTCAGTATGCTTCAGTATGAATTGGAAACAGGAACATGAATGATAACCATGGTGTTAACCTCAAGAAAGCGTTACGTACCATTACCACGGAAACATTTTGTTTAGCTATCAATAAAACCTAACGCCATCATCCTTGTTGAGTTAATGCTCCTCACGGATTCAAGAATTCATTTCAGGAACTGCGTCATAAAATGAGAGATTTTGTTACGTAGGAGACAACGTCGTGATTATCTATAATTAAGTTGCCAGGATTTTAAAACAACAAACATGATCTTTCGATCGGAAAACCGACTTTAAAAAACATTCTAAATCGAACGATATTAAGTACACAAACACAATGCCTATGCGCAATATAATATGAATACATTATGCAAAACCGCAGCAAAAAGTTTGATTGAGATTGTCAGTAGTTTGTAGTTGGAGCTAATTCTTTGTTTATCAGACAGACGCTTCACAGATTAGGAACGCTTCTTAGGCCTAAGTCTATGCTGAATAAACATGTTCTAGCGGGTCAAGTGTCATTGGAAGAACCAAAATATGTAAGCCTATTACGTATTAACTTAAAGAATTCTCCGTTTTGTTGACTTAATATTTCATAAGGCTATTTTTTTATTCACACAGTTAGTTGACGCATAATATTCCTTGCTCCTTTTCTGGCCACCCCGGTATCACGCGATTAGGGTACTATTGCGTTGTTTATTATGCAAATGCAAAATTGAATAAAACACTTGCAATTACTTTTTTTCGGAATAAAAAGTAGCTCTAGTGTCCCTTGCATAAATTCGCTTTTTGTTGGATAGAAACCGGGCAGATTATAAATGCATTATGCAAATATGATGCAGCATTAAGTAGTTAGTTTTAAGCATGAATGCAACTGGTAAGGGAAACCGCCCAATTGCACATGCAGGAACAGGATAAATTTACACAAACATAAGATCTGGATCAAACAGCTTTGAGGTTGAAAAGAGGTACATACAGCCACAATCGCAGGTCAGCCAACCTTGGAATCTGTCAATCAAAAAGGGTCAAATTTGTTGATGTTCTGTCTGCTTGGAGATGATGGAGTAGCCAAATTTTGATAAGCAAAGCGCGCTTATGCATCTATATTCGTTTAAGTTTTTTTCTTAATACAAAATACGAGTCTCATAGATTCCACCTTAGCATAAGGTGAACCTGTCATTCATTCGCTTCGTGAACTAACCAAACCTTAAACTAGAACGTAAATGCGTAGTATGATCCAAAAGTGGTCCCATAATATTATGAATGTTTGTATTGAAGCAAGAACCGATAGTATGATTACTTTATCCGTTCATTAATTGACAGTTTATATTATGCATTATGTTTTGCTATATTAGTGATGTCCGCCGCTATATCATAAACTGCATTATGGGTCACATTCATAATATCGTGATTTGTAGACTATGGCACAGTCAAGTGGGCTAGATGCGAACTGTTGATTATAATCCAGGGTTTAATTGTGAAAAACCTTTTTTTTAGTATAAAATCTGGATGCTTTATAATCAAATCCCCATTATGACTTTATACAAGACAACACACCCCGTCTCGTTATTGCTTCCAGGAGTCAGCGAAGTTATTTTTTTATTCAACACAAATTATCATAGACTGGACCTTGCGTTATTTGTGGTAACCATAGTTAATAGTCTAAGAAACACCAAGTTTTAGGAGATGAAGTGTGTGGAAGTTCCATAGTCAACTCCAATAACGTTTCCTTGGATTAGAAATTGATCGCGAAACAGCGATTGTTGATTTGTTCTAAAAAAAATTTACTACTAATTTAAACTTTCCCAATTACAAACTGGTTTCACTTTGTTAGCAATTCTATTATGCATTTTGGAGCTATGTATATATTATACGTTATAATCGTATATGTGTTTAGTAGATATCCCCAACTCTAATATATAAACTTGGATAAATGTCAGTATGGTATGGTATATGAAGTCGCTCCTATTCTACTTTTGAATTACCTATAGATATGAATACAAGTGGTATGTATTGAGCATTAAATTAAAGGTATACTTTTAGTACGATGAATACTGCTTAGCTTGCTTGTTAAAAGGTTCATTTGTCAGTATTTGGCTGATGCAACCTCACCAAAACTTTACTCGCGTATCATCCTAAATGATGTATGATGTATGTATCAATTTGTATGTATTGAGCAGTTAATATATATCCTAGTGCCTGATCGCTTACTGCTACTGAATTTCATCAGCCATTTAGCCTTCATAAAGTTGTATGATGCAATAGTATTCCAACCTTACAAAATTGTCGGCTTTTTCAATGTACCGATTTCAGGATCCCCGTTAATTAGGGCAGTGATTCAATTTTTAAATAATCGGTGTATACATGAAAATTACTGCTTCCTGGAAATCCTCCTAATTTGTCAATGAATGAATTATGAATTAAAGAAAATGCGTAAAAGTACTTGACATCTATCTAACAATATTTTAATACGCCGGAACATTGTTGTATCAATGATAAGATCATACAAGAAGTATGTCATTGTTCACACTTCGTACACCTCAAATGTCAAGTCAGTTGTCAGTGGAGTCATAATCAGATCAATGAGTTATTCAAGTGCTCTCCAGCCACGCAGTTTGAGCTAAATATGCTTGTCTAGTCTAGACATTCAAGAATGTAAACAAACACTTCCACATTTTCGTTGAAAAAAAAATATTTGGGCCAATGCTCTTATTCTCATTGATACACATTGGCTTATCTCTTCACCAAATCAATCTCCAAAGGAATTTACGCATTTTTCTCTTTTCATCCTCATCATCTCCTACACGAGCCTGTTCCAATTCCAAATCAGAATTATAGACTAGACGTATGTATATATTATTCTTCGTTTTATAAAATTAGTGTGTCTACCTAGAATTATTCAGACCTTTCAAAAATGGGTAATTCGGTTTTTTGTTTTTGCTACAATTGCACATTTTTGGGAAGGTGAAACTGGTGGGGGATAGTGAGATTTTCACATATTTAATCTCATCTCATCGAGATTCGAGATCAAGTAATTAAAAATTTAGGTATGAACATTGTACATCCATAAATTGGGTTCAATCATTTTGATAATGTTTGATTTGGAATTTCTAGTCGATGAATGAAGTATTTCAATATACATACATACGCTGCCAATATTACCAATTGCAATTGCCGTATGGGTCCAATAATAGGCTTCTTGGTTGTACTTTATACTCCTTTTTATAGCATGCATTTTAAAGTATGTTCTATTAGAATCTCTGTGAAGCAGTTGTTTTCCCATACGGGCAATGTTGAATAGTCAATATTTTAAACTTTAGCCTTGAACTTTTAATGTTGTGTATGTATGTGTGTTTCAAATACAATACACAGACTGGCACTTAAGATATCATTCAGTTTTGGATTGACGCTTGTATATAGGAGTCCAATAGTTTTGGAAGATACAGCTTTAGCCAAAAAGACTCGCTTGAAGATTTGATTACACGTTAACGTTAGATGTAATCAGAAACGAACCAGTTCTATGTAGATAAGAATTATCTTTCAGATAAAGGCACTCACGTAGGCCAACGATTTGTGTTATGAAATTGGTTCCTAACCTACCCTTTTTCTACACTCCAGCTAGTAAGAAATATGGCATTAGACGAGTATGAAGAATACAGATCTACACAAGAGGCATTGTATTTGCCAATTTTATAAAACATGCAAGATTGCAAATCTTGGCGTGATTCCTGCATGATAAAGTCATGATTCAAAAGTGATCCAGGCACTTGCAATATGTATCCAGTATCTGGCAATAGAAAAAGTACGTTAAACTTCAAACTTATTGCGAGACGTTTGTTACTACTTACTAGGACGTGATCATAAGACTCAAGGATATGGAGGCGATTATGCGGTTCTGTTTTTTAGTTTCGAACTCTAGTCACCTTGTCGGTTGATACACTTTGACTTTATTATATGAACGTAGACAGGGCAAGATTAACTATTGACTGTCGCAATACGATGAACATATTGTGCAATTAAGTAGCCGTGGCACCACGAATAATTACTAACACGACGCCGAGCAAACCCGCAACCAGGCACGCTGGCATGCTAGGGTGAAATCGGCTACGCATGTGGTGCCATGGCTACTGAATCGCACAATAATAATATGCAATATATGAACATGATGTATGCATAAACTATTTCTAGCATATTGCCTAGTGCCGTTTGACATCCCATTTAGCAAAAATCTCGTAAAATCTTGTTTGTGATGAATGAATATTCACAAATAAGTCAATGAGTTCAACAGCAAATAGATCAAAGTCTGGAGATAAATCATAAAAATAAATCAATACAAAATAACATCACAAAAATGGTTACCAGTTTTCGGCACAAAGTGCAATGTTTGTGCATAGGTTTGAATTCGGGTTATTCAATCTATTATGCCTTCACAATCCCGGTTTAAGGAAGTAGTTTTTGCTTGACAGAATCGTGAATACGAATTCTCATATAATTTATATTTATGAGAATGTCGATAACTCAAAACGGTACGCCTGCAAATTAATGCGTGTGTAATGAAGAAAGCGTTACCGATGCAATGCGATTTTACACCAAAAAAGATTATGAAATTACGTTGTGGCGTAGTAAAATCGGGTACCTCATAAGTCTTGCCATTTCCCACACAAGAACAAGTATGTATTTGTTTTCTCTGGATTGAATGTCACTGATTCACTGTTCTTTGATTTGCTGATTGGATGTCGGAAGCCTCAAGGAGCACAAACATACTTCAATTTTCTCTTTTTGGGTTTTTTACGGAATCAAAATGTTGAAACTTTTGTTCCTTATCAGTTTTAAGCAAAAATATATATAAAGTATCAGTTCCTGCAGTTTTATATTTTGCCCCGCACCTCTCTGCAACAACATATTTGTCCCTATATAATTGCATTCAATGTACGGATCAATGGCACCACGTTATGTTTACGTTAACCACTGATTTAGACTTGAGGAAATCAAAACAAGATAATCAATTCAGATAACCTTTCACATTTCAAACAAAAAAAAACATGAAATCTCCAGGATTTTGTGACTTCTCAAAATGCCATTGTGCGATTGGCCGAAAAATGGCGTGGGCCATGTAAAATGACAGCCAGTTGGTGGTTCACTGACAAGCCTGTTTATCACACTAATAAAGAAAATTGAAAATCTCGAGATTTAATCAATAATAATATTATTGGTACATCGGTGTCATTCACAAACGAATGTTGACTCAAAATGGGGTGATCTAAAGAAACCTACAAAATGAATGAAGATTTTGTGTTTAGCACTGAACTGTTAATTAGACCCTCATTTATAATAGAGTAGACCAAAATATTTATGACAAAATAAACCAATTAACATGTTTTTTTGAAAGAACTAAAACATTTTGAGGCAAAATATTTTCAACTCAAGTTACAAAAGCTACGGGAGCACCTGGAATTGAGATCATCGATGTGATGTGATTGTATCATACACGTAAAAGCAAACTGGTCATTCATTGACGTAAAAACTGTTATTACGTATTAACAATTTATTGCGTACATGTAAATTTACAAACAACTTCACAATTCTAATCACTGGTGTGACAAGGTAAACCCTCAAAATTATTAGAAAACTTAAAAAACAATATACACGTGTAATCATATAAAATTTATTTTGAAGTAAGATCTAATTCACTTCGTCTTCATTAGCGAGCATATTCGGGATTCCATCTTTAATTGGGAATTTGCGGCCTGTCTCTGGACACTCCAGCTCCCCTTGTATTACTTCAATCTAAAACAAACAAAAAAGCCGTCATTTCTGCCACTCCATTCCGGTTTAAACAACCCCACGTGTATATGATTAAACGGTTAATTAGACATCTCACCTCAAACAATGCATGGTGTGCTTTTCTAAGGAAATCTTCATTCTTTTCATAATCTTCGGCAAGTGTTGATGGAATAGCGTCTCCATGTCCAATCTAAGTGAGGAGTGAGGATACAAAAGATGTTCAAGGTGTTGATCAAACAAGTCTTTGCCAATATTGCCATTGCGCATATTATATCAAAAACTCTGTTTTAAAGGCTTACACTTTGAGTAGCTTCATATAGTACGCTCCAGTCTATTTTCGGTAGCATTTTGGATACAAATGTAGATCGGAATTCGGATGTGCTCACTTTTACTTCCGCAGCCTGCAATTCCAATACAAAATGAAATTAACACATTCTAAGTCATAAGTCTTAATATCATCTAATATCTTAATTAAGAATAATACTTTTAAAACATGAACATTTGGCAATTTTCCTTTACCTTCAATTTCAGCGGATATCCAACTTTAACATTCTTCATCATCTTCGAAGTCAGCATGTTATGCGTAAACAACTTCATCTTCAAAGAAATATGCTCGCTAGTTGATGGTCACTAAATCAAAATCACTGTAATATGAAATACGTTAAGTACTGCTGATTAAGTTTCACAACAACAGCAGATTTATGGAATCTATGCACAGCCTTGATAAGGTATTCCACTAAAGATTATGCAGGAAAGCGAAAATTGGAAATAAACAAGCAGTCCCAGTCCCAAGTTTGAAACATGTTCTTGCAAAAATCTCAGAAAACAAAAACCCAATAAACTTAAAAGCATGTGTTCTAAAACTCTAGCATCTTTTCCCGCTATTGGTTCATACTGTGATGGGGCAGCATGAGACATAAACATCACATAAAATATTTCAAGCTCAGAAAAAGGCATAATGGAAATGGATGGATTGAAATTGAAAAAATCATTT
>JAAXOA010001985.1:0-14294 GCA_036561885.1 Salina celebensis | reverse complement strand
CTACCAGTTTTTCTTTTAGCTTTTCCAATTTCCAGGAAATAGCACTGTTGGGAAAAGGTAGTCTATAATAACGTTAGGGTGTTTTTACTCAAGTTTTCATTCCTAAGAGAGTCATGCAAGGGGGCCGTTAAGGTGGAAAAAGTTCACAAACATTAATACTACTTTCTCCTAGCTTTTGTAAGTAGAAAAGAAAGAAAGCCGTGAACTGTTTTAACCTTTTTTGTATGATATCCATCTAGACGCTTAAGTGGACTTTTTCATTGCTTCATTTTAAAAAAGAAAGCGTGCAGTTGGTCAGTAGTCACAAGTTACATGAGTGAACCACTGACTTTTTCCCAGCAAACTACAGTGAATTCGTGGGGAAAGTGAATTTTAGCGTAATAAAGCGTGACACCCTGTCGAGTACAAACAGGACTGTTGAGACCAGCGCAAATTTATGATATGGTACTCTACAGTGATGTTGTAACCCAAAAAAAATTCTAGCAGTATTTTCTTTAGGTAAATTACTAGTTTCCGGGTGTGTTATGCTATGTACCTATTACTGTTTTTTTACTTGTGAAATATTTGTGTGCTTGTCCATTGTATAAAAAAGGACAAGGAGGTCGAGCAAAAGTCACATTTGATATTAACAAAAGCAACTGGATCATGTCCAACTGGATAATTCAATTCATAGACTTGCCCTTTCAGGCTTTCAAAGAAACGTTTTTATTTGTCTGGGACACTAAGTAATTGTGTAGTTCTTTAACTGTGATTCACTCATGTTTGTCATTTAAAAATTCCTGGAATAAAGTCTGGAAAATGCCTGAAACTAAAACTTGGGCTAGATGCAAAAAACAAAGGATCGTTGGTAAACAATAGGTTTTTAGGAAGGAACAATACTTCCATTGGAGTACAATAACCTACTCAAATCTGAATGATGAATCTGAAGCATACGTGATAAAGAACGAGCTTCAGGCACGTAACCCAATATTGACTGTAAGATTTTTGCAAACATTGTACCTATAACACGTCTTTTGCATGACGCTATGTCAAAAAAGGTTGAAAATGAAAGTGAAACTATGTCAAATAGAAAAAAAAATCTTTTAAAATAATTATTACGCGTGATAGAATTGTGTACCTGATCCAATTTGCGGAACCCGACACAAAAGAGCGCGTTAGCACAAGAAGCACGCAATTAACACTGGTCGATTTAACTTTCTACGCAGTTCTGTCACAGCGTCTTGAGTTTGGTTTGTCTCGCGCGATTACTAATGCCTCACGCATCTCATGAGATAAGAAAGATTTTAATTCATAGAAACCGACTTGTGAAAACTGCTTACAACTCTATTTTTAGAAAACTGTTTTATAATTAGCTAATTATCTTGATTTTGTTTGAAAACTCCTCCTACACTTTGTTAAAATTAAACTTTTTCTTGGAGAACACCAAACAGAAAAACTGGTTTCAACTGTTTCAAGGAAAAGTTCACATTTATATCTGCTTTTTTTTGTCTATTTTTCTTCTGTCACATGAAATCTATGAATGAGCTGAAGTTCATTTTAGTTGAAATTTGATTACCTGCCAAAATCACAGTCAAATTCAAAGAAAATCTTTACAAATCTTTGCTGTTTTTTATAACCTGTCTTTAATCCACAACTCAACCCATTTCACTTTCTTTCTCTTCCAAAAAAATTGGCCCAAGAGATTTTTGCAACCTTTTATATTTCGGTTGTTACTCGCAGCAAAGCTCTAAACAAACTGAGCTTCGTACTTGATTCCACTCTAGTTTTTTTAAAGTTGAAAAAAAGACTACTATAAAAACTCATGCGACACTGGCTGAGCTTTCCGACAGTTGGGACTAGCCGTTTTTTAACGATAACCTACTGGATTGGAACGTCTTTTTCATAGAGATATTTTGGTGGTAGTGACAGTGACGTTGGCGTTATAGCAACAATATCAATAGCGATATACTTGAGAAATGCAAATCTGTGTTCTCCTTAGCTTGCTAGCTACTAGCTGCTTGCTTGTATTGGCAGTTGTAACACTGTTGTTAACATGGGATCACTTGCATTTTATTTGCGAAATTTGGCAATGCGAAAAACAACTAGTATCACATTCCCCTGAGAATATAACAAGAGTAAGAGTAAAAATGAAACCATTAAGTTTGTTACTTTTTTGTATAAAACAATGGCATCGTAAACTTGATTACTGATATGAAAAGCAGTCAAAACATATCTCTCTGAGAAACAAATTATTGTTTACATGAATATTGTCAAACTTGTCAAGTTATATTACAGCTTGGAGAGTAATTCTTGGAACTTACAGTCTGAACAATAAGTCAATGAATGGAATGCAACGAAAGTGTGAAGGAAGAAAAGCTCTACTTTAGTTTGCACCGCACTAAAATTATATAATAAAATTTATCAATGAAATTTAAATACAGTCATTGTCATTGAGACACAATGAGGTAATATTTTATAAGAATAGTATTGTAAAAGTCTACAATTGTAGACATGTCTTTAGACAGAATTGTTTCTATGTTGTGAATTTTTATTGTTAAGAAAAATTATGTGGTACGTTTTTACCGTTTTAAAATAGGATTTTAATTTGTTTTTGCGTGACCACAGAAATATTCTTGTTTTGCTAGACGTGAAATTAAAATCGGTCTTAATGTCTTCTGCAAGTCTCACTGACTCTGATGAGTTGCAGTTTTTGTTTAGTTTATAATCAGTGCAAATAAGCTTGCCAAAAGAGACATAACGAATTTACATGCTAATTTATTTCATGGACCACATCACGCACATGTCACATGCTCTATAATCTCAATCACGAATTTAAAAATTGTGTTCAATGTACCGATAAATGGAACAGAGTGACGTGTTAAGCAATTAGGCTCGTGGATGGTTAACCGGAATACGTTCTAGACATCTCAACTCAACAACAATCTAGAATTCAAAACAATTGATTATGATCATAACAATTATGAGTCAAAACAATCGGGCTCAATGAGTATGACGTTATCTCCTAGATTCCTGCATCTTGGAATCTGGAAATATCCAGTTTTTTAAAGGTTTTCTTGGAATTGTTTGGTGAAGTGAATGATTGAGGATACTTTCTCCCATGCGTGTCTAGGTATATCCAGTTTTAATTAGGTCGGCTGGCATCTTTTTAAATTAAGGTCTTAAAAAATCAAAACAACAATTTTCTATAAAAAACCGTATCGATATGAGATAACTTTTGCCAAAACAAAATTAGTCATGTATGATTCATTGGAAATTGGGATGAAGATGAACTTCTCGTGGATGTTGACACGTTCTGCACGATGCATTTTAATGCAGAAGCGAATACGACACGATAAATTGCGTCAATATACTAATTAATTAGCATCGATATATTCAAGATCAGGATTTTCCTGGGTGACATGTTCGGAGAAATTCAATGCAGCAAGCTCTGACAAATGATAAAAATCGTGCAAGAACAATAGCTTATGGCAAATACTGAGTAGTTTATAGTTTATAACTACAATTCAGTAAAACAAGCCCTTCCTTGAATCAGTATCATGAAATCATGAAAATTATGAACAATGGCAATGATAGCCACAAAATAGCAATGTCGTTTTACCAAAATGACGGCCAATGTCATTATAAAAAAACTGTTAAACCAGTTGTGTGACCTATTTTCTCGCTTTTTATGCAGCAGTTTAAACTGAACTTGACTTTTAGGGTGGATATGATGAAACATTCACAGACCTATTGATTATTTAATGGTCCTTAACCTTAGAATCAATAGATACGGGGTTGAAAGCATATTGGCTATATTACAATACCTGCATATTACCCGTATTCAATTACCAAAATCAAACGCAATTTTCTCTTAGGATATGAACCCACTTTCTATTTCATGTCTGTTTTCTGTTTCTATGTTACAAATTGAAATATGGCTAAACTGAAATTAATTTCAAGCAAAGCGTAACATAAATCAACTTGTAGATCACTCTGTATTCATGAAGCTATTGATTTTACCTCTGTATTGAAGTACCCGCAAAGTACACTTGAATTCTCAGGTTACCACAGCAATTATCACTACTTCACCGGAAATTGACTACAGAATGGAAACTGTTCCTATTTGTTCACTCAAAGGTAGCCTAAAAGTCGCAATTTTCTCTTAGGATATGAACCCACTTTCTATTTCATGTCTGTTTTCTGTTTCTATGTTACAAATTGAAATATGGCTAAACTGAAATTAATTTCAAGCAAAACGTAACATAAATCAACTTGTAGATCACTGTATTTTATGAAGGTATTGATTTTACCTCTGTATTGAAGCACCCGCAAAGTACACTTGAATTCTCAGGTTACCAAAGCAATTATCACTACTTCACCGGAAATTGACTACAGAATGGAAACTGTTCCTATTTGTTCACTCAAAGGTAGCCTAAAAGTTATGCACAAAAAGCTTTCACATTCACATCTCACCGAGAAAGATCTTAATGAGATAGTTAATTCCAATGTTGCACTACACAATTTCTCTATTACTTTATCAAATTAAATTATAAAAAACAGAAGTCTGTCACAATTTCAAGTCTAAAAGCAAACCCATATGTGAATTTGGAGGACTAATGTAAAACGTACACTGTTACCAATATTAAAATCAAGTGAGACCCCTCCAGTACAAGCATTTGCTATTGATACCCAGTAAAATCTGCATGTATTTCTATTTCTTTCATATTCGTACAACCCCAGGTCATTTTAAACACAACAGAATGCTTATCTCAGATTGACAGTGTATCGATAGTGAGTTTTGCATATCTGCAATTTGCACACTGCATTTTAGAAGGAAATATTTTCATGGCCTTTATATTCATGGGATGTTTTGGGTTAGCGTTCATACCCAAAGCTTGCATTACAATGCTACGTTCCAAAATCCAAACACCAAGGATTCCTTGTTTACTGAAACTCGCCGAATAAATCATATAACTATCATAAAATAAATGCGTGAAATCATTCATATTTGTGTTTATTATAATATTTATAATAAGAAGATAACATGTTATGTGCAAAAGCACTAAACGTCCTAAGTTTGCATCATAGTACGCACAAAGTCTTTCGTTAATTTTTTACCGCTCGCGTGCAATATATTCACTGTAGTACAAATTACAAAATCTTGACTGTCTTATTTCCAAACTTCACAACTTTCACAATAATACATTACGCCTAAAACCACAAATGTACTCATTCGTTAAACCATGATGGCAGTTACAGTTCAGTAATGTGTTTCGTTTCCTTTCACAAGCAATTTTAAACTATCAGAAAAAAATCAAGTTATGTACAAACAGTCCACTTTGCAAAACCGTTAATAAAATACATACAAGAATAACAGAATAAACAACAATATTTTACCTGAAATAAAGTAACTAATGTCGGAATTGCTTACATGTAATGTTTTTTCACAAAGAGAAAGCTTGTATAGTTGAGCCTTTCTTTCTCCCTAGTTTCAATTTTTGTCTATCACCGAATTCATATTGTACTCTAGAACTAGATGTTATTACTTATTGCAGAAAATTTAACCCCAAAGTTTACTCACATAATCGTAACACCTTGGAGGATTTACTCTAACAAAATTCACTAATAAAAAAGGAACAAAATAAAAAGTGTAAATGTAGCTAGTAACAATTATGCAAGAGAATTTTCAGATTAAGGGTATACAAGCCTCTTTACACAAAGCCAAAGTTTTTAGTTTTAATGGCTAAGAGGACCTTGCTACGAAGAATGTACCGTGAAGAATACAGAGGTACGTAAAACCGGGAAATGCAGGTTATTCGCTGTTGGTAAATGACTGTCGTCAGCGGGTCGGATTGTTACAGTAGGCATCGGCTGGAATCCATCCTCAGACGCAGGCAAAGCTGGAGATCCAGTCCAGAAGTAAATGAGTTCCTGGCGCTCCAAGTTACTCATTTTTTCGATTAACTGCCAGAACCATTTCTTAAACCGACTAAGTTTATCCCCGGTTTCGCCGCTCTCATCGTTGAATGTAGTGTACGACATGAGGGTATTTACATTTATCTCGCCGACTCCATTCATTAACAAACGTAAATCTTCCGCAGTCAATCCTAAAATGTAGAAATCACATTTCATTTTAATAAAAATTCGGAAATGGCACGTGAGAAGTTGTGGAAATTAGGAATATACCTTCTCAAGGATGAAGGTGGTATCACATCATGTACACCGTTCCGTAATTCTTCTAAAGCTTTGTGTTGTGATCTTATCATTCGGTACTCGAAGTATTTGCGCACATAATCAAATACATTTTGTTCAGTTACTTCAATATTTCTGCCCCCAGGAATCAACTCCACGCTTCGGCCTCCTTCCTCGGGACTCAAGTCCAAACTACGGGTGAAAAAACGTTAATTTATTGGCATGCGCTTACTTTCGAATTCAAGTACTAGGTGATGAAATGAAAATTGTAAAAAACAAACCTGAATGTTAGATCTGCACCGGTAAACCCTTTGTCTGGATCTCTGCCCTCTGTCTCTAGCAGCAACTGCCGGAAGCTTTCATACATAAGTGGATCGAAAAAGGCCATATCGTGGAATCGAATTGGACGACTTAGGATGAATTTCAAAACATGTCGATTCAGTGTAATTGGGCACAGCTCATTTTGCAGGAGACACAATCCAATCAGTCTAGATAAACGATAAAAAAACAACAAATCTGTTAAAAGATATTCCACCTCCAAGTTGGAAAATTGCAACAAAACATTCATACATACCTTCCAACATTTCTAAAAGCATTAATTCTTTCAGGTGTCGGTTTTCCCATTCTTGGAGAGTAAAATCCTTTCTTCCCAGGTTGATAGAATAGCGGACTATTGTCCTCAACTCCATCCCCATGCCATTCTTCCTCACCAGTCTTCTTCGCTCCTCCAGATGTTCCACTTCCAGCAGTATTTCCTACTAGAGGAGTTCTTTGAAAAGTTGAATACGTCCATTTCCAACAAAACTTCTCCAGGAACATCACGCGTATGAGTAAGAATTACATCAACAGCTTCGTCGACACGTTGCTTCAATGTATCCTCAGATGCCAATAAGATAAGCAGCTGGGGAGGTGGAAGCTCCAGCAGCATCCCGGTAATCTTTGGTGCTAAAGATGGTCTAAGCGCGTGCACCTGTAAAAAAATGCATGCATCATTCAATTGAGGTTTGCATATGACAGATACTAACGGAACTTTCTTTTCTTGACTAACCTTCACATACAACCGTTCACCAATTTGTTGCTGATGACTGGACAAATGATCATTTAATGTAGCTGGACTAGATAGTTCCCTCTCCACTACTACTCGCTGGATGGAAAGGTCTCGCATCGTGGGACAAAGTTCTACGTACTTCCCGGACACGAGGAGTACCACGCTAAGAAACACAAATTAAAGTTCTTCATAAAGATACCAAAAGTAAGAATTGATAATGATGTTGATGTACATAGATGGCATGAGACATACCTTAACAATCCGAACTTGTTGTCCACGACGAATATTGTAGTCATCTCGGAGTCGTAATCGTTGTAATACATTGAACTGCGACCCATACTTAGCACCTACCAGACAACTCTCTAAATTAGGTAACTTGTCTTCACTTTGTAGAGCTTCGGCAATCGCAGTGTAAAAACTTCTAGCAACTCCAGAACCTTCCCCAGGTTCATCCTTAAATGTTACCTGCAAATTATAAACATATTGACAAAGTATTAAACCCCACTCATACAATCAAATCGAATCAATATTAAGGCATTTCTTACCTTAACGCGATTGACTGCCAATGGAGGATGAGGAGATGTTGCCCTCCTGTGGGCTGAGTTGTAATGATTATTTAGCTCCTTAAAAGTGAGCAGTAATTAACTGGCTTCTATCTCTCTCTAACTTAGACAGGGCAAGGTCTCGTTGTTGAGCATTTCGCAACTTTTCCATTTCACGTCGGAAGCGACTCTCTTTCACAGGAAATCCTCCCAGCTCCGATATCACTGATCCAGGCTCGAGACCAACATCGTCGACAAACACACGTCCGAAGAGTTCCAAAGTAAGCCTCCAGCGTCCCAATAACACATCATCCGATATCATGGAAGAGTTGAACAATACTAGTTGCTGCTGTTGCTGAGTTGATTGTAACGAAAGAGTTACATCTTGTTTTGAGAGTGGTGTTAACGTTGGCAACTTAGACGAAGAAGAAAGCGATGCCCTTGGCGTGGTTTCAACAGTCACATGAGCAGAAACGTTGTCAGCAGAATCCATTGGAACAACTAATATTTCTGGAGCATCACTTGTATTATCTGGAATGTGTGAAACTTGTCGATTACAGACAATCACACTCTTGTTGGGGGAGCGTCCTAGCCCAGATGGTTCAGGCACTGATACGGGATTAGGTAGATCGCTAACAACTGACAACTGTGCCATGGAAGATGTGCTAGGGATCAACGGCTGATGTGCGTGGCTAGGTGGTACTGAAAGTTTCTTCACAGACACGATAATTGGTGCTCGTTGAATGTTGGGCACGCTTGAGCTGGCTCCTTGGGAAGACGTGGCCGCCAAACCCGATGGTATAACAGACACACCAACTTCATCATCACTTCTTGTACCAATACTCAGGTCCTGAGGCACACTTTGAGGCGATCCCCACTTTGGCACTATAGTCAGACTTGGACCAGTTTGCTGTTGGGTATGAGACGAGCTACTGCCAGATTCTGAGCACGTGATTCGGACTAGCGGCGGAGGCTTGGTAAGAATTATCGTTGGAGTACACATTGCATGAGACGTAGTGGGTTCACTCTTGATGATTTCAATATTTGGTCTAGAAGGGCCTTGATCCATCATCGGTTCGTTTAGTTTAACAGTGGTTATATTAGCACAAGTTGCTTCAACAGTCGTAAAACTAGACAATGGTTCGCTGTGAACGGCTGCATCTGGAGTATCGACGTCCATGTTACCACCTTCCTCTGGGATTCCTTCATTGGTTCGTTGTCGCTTTTGAAGCAAAGCGGAATATGAAGCAGTTTCATCATTACGAGAGGTGAGTCCCAAGTGTAAAGGTTTAATTTCTTTCAGACCAGAATTCTCTGCTGATTTTGAGCACCCAAACATTTCCTCTCGACGAACATTAGGCTGCAACAAATGTGGATGTTCAGCAAGCGGAAGGCCCTCGGCAACCGTTGTTTGTAATGGATTCCGGAGGTAAGCATCCTAAGCACAAGGTCGATTCTGATCTCTGGAAAAATGCATGTTTCTTGCCAGCAAATTTCCCAGCATTACTGGTCGCTTGGCAGACCTCATCGTCTAAGTCAGCTAATTCTGGTGTACTGATAACGCTAGGTTGTACCGAAGACACGGTAAACGTCATATCATCGGCTTCATCAGGATCGTGGACAATGAGGCTATCCAATTCCGCAGCTGGTTCAAGTTTGGTTGTGATAGTAGTTGTATTTTCACTGCCACATCTCAAGAAGTAAATCAATGAATCAAACACATACGCTACATGTTTCAAGCTTGACACATCAATCACTGGTAAACTATCCAAATGCTCGGTGTTGTGAGCCCTCATAAGTGACAATGAATAAGACAAAAATTCTCTTCGAGCATTAATCGCATCCTCACGTTCCCGAGTAGATCTTGCTTCTGAGCTAAGTGCAGTTCTTGTCCAAGCATTAGCTGTTGTTCCAGTCCGTAAGTCGTCCAGCCTGAGACACGAGTGGAATCGATGTTGTTGAATTTCCCGAGTCAGATGACGTAAGGGAAGCACCAAATTTTAACTGACTCTCAGTAGAGTCCATCACAGTCAACAGCCACTCCCAAACCTTCAGCAACCTCCTGTCTAAGTGACCTTGAAGCTTGTTTACGTCTTCTTGTGTGACATCCAATTTACGAGCAAGTCGAACTGACGCATTGTGGTAGTCTTGAATGTACTTAAGGAGATCTCCTATTTCCCTCATTATGATTCCAAAAGCTCTGGCTAATCCGGATACGGTGTTAGCCATTGTTACAGATTCATGATTGCTGGCAGCGGCGGCCGCAGCAGCTGCTACAGCTGTACTTGCTGCAGACCTTCTCATTGTTCCAGAAGTGTGATCGATAAATACTAAACCACTAGTATCCGGATACGGTGTTGGCCATTGTTACAGATTCATGATTGCTGGCAGCGGCGGCCGCAGCAGCTGCTACAGCTGTACTTGCTGCAGACCTTCTCATTGTTCCAGAAGTGTGATCGATAAATACTAAACCACTGGTTGTACCCGTCCGGACAGTGTTGCTCTCGCGACTTCGGATAGCCCATTGCATGGAAACGGGAGCGAGATTCCCTCTTTTGATTGCTGCTTGAAGATGTAGTAGCTCTTCGTTCAAGTACTTGTTCCTCATTTGCAATTGCAAATTCATCGCTGGCGTTCGCATTGTTAGAAGACGACGAAGCAGCTGTTGCTCCTGCAGAGGTTGTGGCTTGTCCAGTTGTTCCGGCTGCCGCCGTGGTGGAGCTGGTTCCTGCCACTGTCGTATCTCTGTCATCGCTGTCATTTCCATCGGAATCATCCTCATCATCGTCGTCGTCTTCTTGTTGCGTTGAATCGTCAGAATCGTCTTCAGAGAATAGAGCTAAACTGGCAACTCCTCCACCAGTATCGGAGCCAGCTGTCGCATGAGTTTGAATACTTCTTTGAGCAACTGAGCTTGCCGCATCATTCATGTTACTTTGATTATCGTCTGAGTCGCTTTCTGACTCGGCTAGCAAATCCAGTTCCATATCGGATTCTTGTTCACCTCCTTCACCTAATGCCAGTGCTTCTGGTTCTGCAGCTCGTCCACGATCTTCAGCATCACCATCTCCCATTTCATGTTCATTTACATCCTGCTCATGCTGTTCATCCATGCTATCTTCAACGTCTTGATCACCATCTCCCTCATTATCGTGACCGAAGTCAACAGCTCGAAGGAGGCGCGAGTCATTCAGAACTTGGATCGGGTGCGACTCTGTTTCAAGCTGGCGACTGCTGCCCCCACCATGGTTACCGCTGTCACCCATCAACAATTGATCTTGATCCAGAGCACCGCTAGAGTACGGAAGCAATGGCTCCACGCTAAACAGTTCTTCGCTTCCAGCCGTAGCTTCAGTGGTAGATGGAAGTAGTGGGAAGGATGAAGTTGGTCGAGCAACACCGAGTTGTACCGGTGCGATTTGTGAATTCGCCATTTCACACAATTCTTCAATTGACAATGTTACAAGACTCTGGAAGACTCTTCGGCAGTGGTCTATGACAGAAGGCGTTGAGCTGCGAAATAGAAAACAAAATATTAGTTTCATTTTTCGGTCCTGTTTAAGAAACACGAGTGTACTTAAAATGATAAAAATGGAGTCGCTTACTTTTTCTTAGATGGCGGAGCTACCTCAACGCTCACAATTACGAATATTCTCGCAACTGACCGAATGAATCGACGTGCAGTAATTTCAGCGTCCGCTGATCGTCCTGGTGCCTTCGATTGCAATTCTCGTACCAGAGTCGTCAACAAAATATCCAGCATCTAGAAGCAAAAAGTAGATAATCGATTAATACTAACAACACAAGGTTTTATCTTTTTAAGGACGTTATAAGTCTCACTTACATCTGGACTGCATTTAACAAGCATTCTGTAAGTGAATTTATCTAGGAGAGCAGTTCCACTCTGCTCTTCAGAACCATTTTCCGATGTTCCAGACATGATCATTGCCTTGATTGCGGCCCAATCTTCTAGTAATTGCTCAAGTGCCGTGCGACTGAATCTTGGTGGTTGGAGGTCATGGTCTGGCATATCCATATCAATATCCGCTGGCTTCCTTTGAGAGCTACTGGTGGCGGTCCTGGAACGAGCAGTTCGATATTGTTTCTGTTCCATGATTTGCCGTCCGGCCGTTTCCACAAGGAAGAGTAAGATGTTTTCACCTCTATAACATCAAAGGAAAAATTGGTAAATCCTAATTTATAATGGTACAAACTAAGTTGTATAAGATTCAGACATACCTGGAGTTGGTCAATGATACCAAATCTGTGTCTCCTATAAGTTTGCACAGCAGTTCATATCGTGCTTTGTTGATTTCCCATTATCAATGCTTTGCATTTACATTTCTCCCAGCAGTCACAATAAGCCGTGGGCGATGTTCTCTTCAGTTTGCAGTCATGACCTTTATGACAAACACGAGCACACTCGGTACAACAACACAAAGAACCCACTAATCCACAAGTCCTGCACTCGAAAATGTCTTGATTAATGTGCTCAGCTCCAGTCCATGTGAAGCTGCAAGTGTCGTTGCAACATAAAACATGAAGCGGCGAGTCATCAGCTTGAGAACCAGGAGGGTATATCATTGACATCATGATCTTCTTTTGAACATCCGCGTCGGGTGACCGTTCTTTCGAAATCTTCATGATCGCATCAAAAATTATTAGTGCAGATGGATATGCTCGACACGTTACTGCGAGCATGAATGGTGTTTGCCCACGGAAGTCTTTCTCGCCCAACAATTGGTGTAAATGAGGTTCCAAAGCGTAGGACTCGCACATCAACTTCAACGCGGATTGCGCATTGCGAACTCTTTCATTTGGATCCCAAACGCATGTGGAATTCTGCTGCGTTGATGATATTTGTGTGGATGATCCCTGTCCCATTGAACCACCTCCTGCCCCAAGGCTTCTTAATCCAAATATTACAGTTGTGGATGCCGATTCCATGCTTTCATTTGAGTCATCCGCTTCTGCCATAACTCCTCCAGCAGTTCCTACCGTCAATGTGCTGGATTGTTGAGGTGCACCCAAGAAACTAGCCAAATTTTCGATTGTTGCATCAAGGGATCCTCCACTACTGGTATGATAGGTGGCTGCTGAACTACCGGATGTTGTGCAGGTCACGACGGTGGTAGTATTACTGGTGTTGTTAGTTCCTGCATTTCCACCACTTGATGTGCTTGTAGTTCCAGTAGCACCCGCGGCAGTTCCATTTGCAGCATCACCATCCTTGTTAGTCGTAGGCATGGCCATACTAACCGCTGCATGAAAGATATTTCTATTTCCGTCGCATCGTTCAGTTAAAACTTTGTTGACCATCGTGCACGGTTTCATAATCTGAGCTTCATGATCCAAATTCCCGAGAACTTGTTTAACTCCGTCAATATCGCACTTCAGGATTTTCGAGAGAAGTATCTGTTGTTCCAAAGCCATAACGAGAACGCCAACTTGATTTTTCTGCTGAGAGCCGACATGAGGAAGAGCATGAATTCCGAGACCGATGCACTTCACAGGTGGCAGATCAAGTGAAACAGGATCCTTAATTGCTTCAAGATAATCCTTTACTAAGGGATACATGGTTCCGTTTCCATCCTCGTAGAATACTCATAAATTCATTGTCACAGCTACAATTTAAAGATACCAGTGAAGGATCTAACCCGAGAAAAGCGTTGGTGTCGGTTGGGAATCCACTTTCAGTTTCTCCCTTTCCGGTGCTTAAGTTGTAAGTTTTCCAAATGACTTTCTTCGAATCTTTCACAATAGCATGGATTCCAACACCATCGACGGATAGGGATAAGATATTGTTCATATCAGCAAGATGAACTCTCCTTGGGCATTTCTGTATACAATCAGGGGTTTTTGGCATGGAACCATTTTTGACTAGTTGAAGATCGTCCAAACGAAGAACACGACATTCCTGGAGTACGGCTTCCTCACTCGTAGGTGGTTCCTTTCCGTCTTTGTTTGCTCCTGCGGCCGATCCTTGTTGAGAAAACTTGATGACAGCATAAGTGTTATCGATCTTCAATACTCTACCAATTGGAAGATTCTTCGAGTCCTCAACAAAGACAACGTCCTTCAGCTGCCAATCTTCTTCGTCTTTTTTCTCATTCCCGTCTTTGGGAGTTGGATTTTTCTTTGCTCTTTTCTGAGATGTAGATGGTAGGGTGGTGTCTGAGCAAGTTGAACTTGCAGGGGATGGTGGAGGGGGCATAGTGTCAGTTGACCGTGGCTCGTACTTCTTCGGTTCTGCTGGAGGTGGGCCAGGTAATACCTATTTAGGATAGAAAATACGAAGAATTACACTTTATGCATCACTTCCAAACGTATTTCCACACAAATTGAGACTAAGTTGTTCTCATACCTTAAATCTGCACTTCTCGGTGAGACACCAGGCAGCATTGAGTAACTGACCGACCTTAGGGATTCCTCCTGATACAGTGAATCCGATAGAGCCGACTTGATACATAGGTGCAACACGCATTAGCACTTGACTACCAACAACGATTTCCGAACCACTGGACGCCGAATCT
>JAAXOA010001984.1:0-14294 GCA_036561885.1 Salina celebensis | reverse complement strand
CGTGGCTTTTCACGGAGGGTGTCCTATTGCAAATTTAATTTTACAAAAAACACATAAAACTTTCTCCGTAAGCGGTCGTCCATAAAGAACGTCACGTGAAATGAAGCTTGGGTTATTTGTGAACGCCCCGAAAAATCATTTTTCGGGCCGTTCCAAAATAACCCAAGCTTCGCTCCACGTGAAGTTCTTTGTGGATGATCCCAAAAGTTTTTTCTCTTTAAAAAAAAAGAAACAAAAGTTGTTACAAACCTTCATAATACCATTCCAGTTGTCCCCAGTGGCCACCCGGAAGAGGGTAAGGAAGGCCATCCCGAAATGAACGAAATTGGCATGGTCTCCTAATCCTTCACAAGGATTCTCTTTGTCACACTGCAACTTACCAAAGAGTTCTACCCCTAAAGCAGAAAATATGAAGAAGAGGAGAAAGAAGAGTAGTCCTAGATTGCCCACTTGAGGAAGAGCTTGCATTACTGTATCCAAAAGAGCCCTTATTCCACTCGCCATTTTTAAAAGTTTGAGCACTACCAAGAAAATGAGCAAAGAAAACAAAACATTTTATTACCAGCCTACGCAAAAGGGATGATCTATAAAGTACGTCACGTCTGATGGACATCTACATCTCATCCTCTCTTCTTTCGGGCCGTTCACATCAATAACCCACATTTCATTCAATACACGTGACGTACTTTATGGACGAGCCCAAATAGAAATCAAAAAAATGTTTTCATACCTCTGGCGATCCTAAGAACTCTCATTACTCGCATAATTGTTGGATTAATTGGAATCAAATCTGATTCCATTTTCTCAAGCACGATCCCCACAATAGATAAAATCACAATGAAAACATCCAACACATTCCATCTACTCCGGAAGTAGCGTTGTAACCCTAAAGCTAACAGTTTAAGAGCTAGTTCCATTACAAATACAGTTGTAAAGAAGTAGTTAAAAAGCTTAAGAATGTATTCCAGCTCCTGGTAAAGACAAATTCACACAAAGAAACGATTCCATTCAATATTTTGTATATATTACGCGTAAGGGGTCGTCCACAAAGTACGTCACGCTGATTAAAAGTTTGGTTGTATGTGAATGGCCCGAGGAAAAAGAGAGGATGGGAGTGAGATCGACATCAGACAATGGGACGGATGGTCAGCCGAGAGGACCGAACTCTACAGGCCTCCAGACGAGCCCCGCCGTCTGGCAGAGCCGCTCCAACGCCGGCTGCCGTGTCTCCCACTCCAGGCTCCTCTCCTGCTCCCTCCAGCCGCTTCGCCTGCGATCTCAATCCCATCTTCTCTTTTTTTCCTCGGCCCATTCACAAACAACCAAACATTCTATCACCGTGACGTACTTTATGGATCATCCCTAATCCATATAGAAAGATGATCTTACATCTGGCATCATATAAGACTCCGTAGCCATTGTTACCACGTTCAGCCCAATGACTCCTGCAATCGCCAGATCGAAATATTTCGATGTTACCAACCCATGAATCCAGCGACGGTACTTTCCATAATTGCCCCAATATGGCGGAGCTCTCAGCTCTAGAGAAAGTTTCATAGACACACATCTTCATATAGGTTTTTTTTTTCGTGTATTTTCAAGCGGAAAAGAAAATAAATCATTTTTTTCCTTTTAAAAAACATGACGTCAAAAAAATCAGTGCATACTTCGTCTCCGCTTTTCCAGCTTGCGAGCTCTTTTGATGGCTCGCAAGGCTCGCTCTTCTTTCTCCTGTTCTTCCCGACACCGGTGAAAGTTCTCAACAACGACACCAACAAACATGTTGAGTACAAAGAAGCCAACAAGGAGCAAAAATGAAATGAAGTAGAGGAGTCTCCACTCGTTGTAGTTTTCCACGGGCTGAAAAGATAATCAATAGAAGAGCGTGAGATGATATGATAAATGGGAGTTATTTTCATGTCTGATTAGTTAATCGATGATAAAATATATTAACCTGGAGGTCGACACCTCGTGCATCCAGTCCAGAGTACATAATGCCAACCCATCCGTCCTTTGATGAGAGTGACGAACAAAGCCATCAGAGCTTGACCGAGGTTGTCGAAATTGTATTTTTGGTTGACCCACTCGTTCCCTGGAATCGCTTCACAATCGCTTCGGTTATTTACCTTCATTATATTCTCAGGGTCGCCATTACAGTAGAAAAATTTGCCTATAACAGAAAAACAGGTCGTTTTCCTCACAAGAAGTGTTTCATCAATACTCGATTTTACTGAGGTGAGAGAGTGAAAGTTGGAGAAAGCTAGATACCTTTGAATAGCTGGACACCTAGGATTCCAATATATGATGAAGAATGTGCAACATATCAAAACAATATTCCCGATAGGCCGGAGGGATGAAAGTAAAGTTTGTACGACTAGCTTCAGACCAGGCGCCCTATTTATAACTCGGAGGGGTCGTAGAGACCGCAGCAGACGGAATACTCGTAAGATTCCAAATATTCTAGGACTGGATGAAGAAGAGAAAGAGAGAAAAACTTTCACTTTGTTGTAAACCAACTAGTTTGGCATTATGTAATTTAACTATGGGATGATCCATAAAGTACGTCACGGTGATTGAAAGTTTGGTTGATTGTGAACGGCCCGAGAAAAAAGAATCATCGTGACGTACTTTATGGACGACCACTAATGCGGAGAAAGCAATTAATAAAAAAGTCCAGGGCTGTTTATACTCACCTACTCATAAACAAAGACATAATTTGGTCTACAACAGATACGCTGACAAGAACCCCGTCCATGATGTTCCATCCGGATTTGAAATACTGTTGGAATCCCCCCGATGCCATCACTTTTATTGACATTTCCGCACAAAACAAAACAGTAAAAACATCATTTGAAACAGAGAGAATCTGTCTTTCTACGGAATCCTCTGGTATACTGGGCCGTTCCATGGCTAGTGTGATACAGTTTAGGGCTATGAAGAAGAGAATGGTTTTGTCAAAAAGTGGATGGTTCACGATGACAACGCATCGTTGGCGAAACCTAGAAGAGACAAAAAAAAACAAGTTGTTCTAGTGAAAATTCCCACAGGAGAAAATTTGATTAAGAATTGTACGGGGCTAGTCGCGTGGAAGACGAAAAACAGGCTCATTTTTGTATACAAATTGAATGAAACCTATTTTACATGGAGGAGTTTTTTTTCCATACCTGCTTTCTGGAGGAAACAAGAAGAATGAGTATTCACGCCGTTCCCTCATCCATTTGAGAGTATCTTGGCACTGGATTTTGAACGGTGTTAGTCTGGCACTTCCAACAAGACTTGGCGACGGTGGTGTACCACCTTGGCTTCCACAACGAGATTCACACCAACTTTCACAATAACAATGCATTCATCAATTTACCTTAACTTTCACCACGGAGAAAGACTTGACGAAGCGGAATATTTTTGCTTTCTCCGTTTCTTTAAATGAAAAAGGGGTCGTCCATAAAGCTACTCCCATACTCTCATCATTCAGTCAACGTGACGTACTTTACGGACGACCCCTTTTCCATTTGAAGAACCGGAGAAAGCAAAAATATTTCGCGTGAAGTACTTAATGGATTACCCCAAATAGCTTACCTCATGTGAATGTTATTGTTATTGTTGTGGTTCAGATTTCTGTGGTCATTCATCTTTAAATTAGGGCTTAAACTACATCTCCTCTCTTTCTTCCGCTGGTGTCGCTCCTCTCGCAAGCTCTTTGCTCGTTTCAGACAAGGACTTCTCGTTGGACTCCCCATTGGACTGAGACTCTGAGGGCTCAGGTTGGGAGGTGTCAAATTGTACGGACTTAAGCTATTGGGTGACATTTGCGGAATGGGGATATCTACAGGGGACGGCGAAGGTTGCAAGTACGATGACGAGTTTATCGATGAGTAAGATACATGTGAACTAATGGCAGGTACAGTTATATTTACGTTGATATTATTTAGGTTTAGTACTGAGCCTGGTCTGCTCTCCGGATGTGGCGAACCCTTCAACAAATACAAAATTCTTTTGTAAAATTTAATATCTACAAATTTGTTAGCATATTTCATAAAAAAAATAGTCAAATTCTTCATAAAAATTGCATAAAAATAACTACACAGCAAATACAATGCGGGTTTATACTAAAAACTATTAGCAGTGAGGGAAATTAGCACTAACTAAACTATTAGTATTTAATGGTAGCTATCTATTGCATAGTGTAAGTGAAAGCATTTTGTCGTTTGTAAGCGAGTAAAAAGTACATCTGCACCTGATTCCACGAGTTTGTAAGCTAAAAGAACAAGTGAAAAGAGAAAGTAGAAAAGTAAGACAACTCACAGTAACTCTTTTAACTTTTTTATTACATACATAATATTTAAAGGCCAACTGCATAACCCAAAGAGAAAAGAAAACACATAAGTATGTAATAGTATCTGGTCAAACTCATAAAAAATCAACAAACAAAAAAATAGCAGTAAAATATCATTTTTGTTATTTGTTATTGATTACATGTCATACTTGTTTGATAAAAAGGCGACCTCCAATATCACAAAGGGTTAAACCGAAAAAAATTGATATGTGAGTGATTTCCACAAGATTAATGTTGCGGTCAGCTAAAATATGTTTTGTTCCATAAGGCCATAACCTTGCAATGTGGTATGCCATTATGTTACTTTTTCATAGCCAATAGCATTTTTAATGTGCATTTTTTTTAGTTTACCTCCGGCCAAGGTGAAGGTATTAAATAAGATTACTTACTGTATGTTTGTCCTATGACCTGGACAAGTTTTCAAATACATGCCTTGTGGACAATATAAGGCCAAATATTTACCTTCCATACTAGTGTTTTAGCTAACAATGTGTGATTGTGATACTATTGGCAAACTTTACTTGGAACTATGTAGGTGGGCAATGCAATTTCTAGTATTTGGGTTTCTTGTGTTTTTCTATTATTTGAATTTATAAGAAAGTTTTCTTTTATTTGTGTCCTGAACAAAAAAAAATGCTTAGGGCTGATCCATAAAGTACGCCACGGTGATTGAATGTTTGGTTGTTTGTGAACGGGCCGAGAAAAAAGAGCGGATGGGAGTGAGATCTCCATCAGACGATGGGATGGACGGTCGGATGGGCGGCTCTGACAGACGATAGGGTTCGGTCCTTTCAGCTGCCCGTCCGTCCCATCGTGGATGGATGGAGATCTCACTCCCATCCTCTCTTTTTTCTCGGCCTTTTCACAAACAACCAAACATTCAATCACCGTGACGTACTTTATGGATCACCCCTTAGTGGTAGTGGCCTGCATTTTATTATATAGCAAACGAAAATCGTAATACGGAACAGGCAAAAACTAGTATAAAACTAAAAACAAAAGACGATATAAAATGAAAACGAAAAAAAAACTCCGTAACTGGAAAGGGAGTTTGGGTTTGCAGAGAGTCACGCAATGTAGCACTCACCTCTGGGGTTGCTGCGGTGTGAGTAATGATGACAGGTGCTGGAACAAGGGCAGCCGAACATCCAGGAGATGGTTGAAACTTAGAACGACTATGATTACGACTAGTGTGATGATTGTTATTATTCTTAACAGGGACTGGACCACGGACTGGAGCTAAATCTAAAGGCGCCGATGGTGGTGGTGGTGAGTCAACTATCGTTGTGACTGCTGCGGTAGTAGAAACAAGTGTTCCATTCCCGCCAATGGAATGGTCACCATTAGGACTCGTTTTGTCTGGAAGCTCATTCTCGATCAAACTCAGTTTGTGAGCAAGTTCCTTTCCTCGACGCTCCTCGATTTCTTGAGCACGGATTGCTTTTTGTTCCCGTTCTTGTCTTTCGGAGGAAAAGCCTTCCACTAAAATGGCGACCAGAAGGTTGAACAGGACGTAGTTGCCAAAGGTCATCAAAGCAACAAAGTAAAGAGCTGCCCACGGACTGGTTTTCTCCATACCGTTAAACAAAACGACATTCCAGTCTTCTTGAGTTAAGATCTAAACAAGGAATGATGATTACAACTTGAAATTTGAAAAGGAACCTTAAAACACCCAATATGAACATTTGCAAAGAAAAAAAGTCCACAAAAGTTGCGAATTCACAAAAACAAACAAGCTTTTGGAAGCATATATTCAGGGAATATAGAACAGCATGGCATTAGTGGTAAAGCAAGTAAAAAGAAGCTTTGTTGGGATTATCCATAAAGTACGTCATGTGGATTGAAAGGTGGGTTATTTGTTGACGGGCCGAAAGATGAGGCTTTGGTAGTGGGGCTCCATGAGACTCACTCCCATCCCCTCATCTTTCGACCCGTCCACAAATCACTCACCGTTCAATCCACGTAAGGTACTTTATGGACGACCCCTTGGAAGCGTAAACTCTGGGAAAATACAGCATCGCATTAGTGTGGACAGTTGGACTAAAGAGAGAATATTTTGTTGTTAAAGTATGTAAGGAAATTTGGCCGTGAATCACCAATCAATCATCTTTTGAATGTATCAACCTGGAAGCACGTGATGATGCTCCATAAAAGTGAATTAAAGTTTTTCCGATCACATCTACAGGATTTTGCTGAGGGGTCCGCCGAACAACACTGTTCGTTGCAAAACTTGCCATCAAAAATCATCATTCCAAGCAAACTATATCAATCAGAGACAGCGACATGTAGAATAGTAATACTTTTATCTATCAATTCAAGTCAGGATGAATCAAATCATATAATTCCATCAAACAAACAACAAAATCTAAAGAAATTCATCAAAACCATAAACATCTTTACACAAATTGTACAGGTGTTTATAAAAGAAGTAATTATGGCTACTCGAACTCCGAGTATATATCAATGCCCGATAATGGCGAACTCGAATCAGATTTTTATTCACTGTTTGCGATCACCAGAGTTCGTAAATGTTAGTGTTTCTCCCCAAATCCCTATTCGAATTCGTTTTTCATACCTTCCGAGTATTGCGATACATACGAAACCAGATTTTTGCAGCGGGTTTACGAACTTCGCAATAATCGCAACTGTCTTAGGGTAGGGAAAACGAATTCGAATAGGGATTTTGGAAGAAACATTAACATTTACGAAGGTCGCAAACGGAGAATAAAAATCTGTTTGAATTCGTCATTCTCGGGCATGGATACAAAATATTTTGACCGATCATACCAACCCAAGAGAAATCCAATGAAGTAGTTCGAATTGCCTTGCCATGGTTACTTCTGTCATAAACTTGCTGTACATCATAGTTTATACATTGGTATAAAACTTAGGTAGCAATACATTTACAGACTTAAATATTAAGTCTGTGCATCTAACGGTGACACATGAGTGTTTAATCACTAACTTATCAGCAGACCAAAGGGGCGATTCATAAAGTATGTAAGGCCAAAATCTCAAATTTGCGACCCCTCTCCACCCCATGTCACGCACTTTCCCATAAACGTTAGCATGGAGTGAGACGCCTGGCCTTGGAAGGGTCCCCCTATAGACAGTTTACATACTTTATGAATGGTCCCAAACCGAACACGATGACTCATACGGGATACATTACATTTACGGGGAAATAGCTACCCACCTGGCCTCGATTTTAGTGGCAGGTAAAACAATCGCAGATCCTCTTCAATGGCTTTTATTAGGTTGAAGGTCTCTGTTGATATGGACCGTTTATAGGGCAAACTGTCTTGTACCTACTCTAACGACAATGTGTGGAAAGTTGTTTTAAAAACATGCTACACACAGCATAAAAAACCTTTTTCTACATGTCTAACGACTTTTTATTGACGGCGACGAATAATAGTTGACAGAAGATTGTGCTATAGGTGAAAGCATTGTGAGGGGAAAACTGTGCAATGTGGTCATTCATGCTTGATACGGAGATAAGCCACGCACATGACTAACTAGAGTGCTTTATAGAGTCAACATACTTTCTACTATAAAAACATGCGCTCATGCATGAAAAAGATGACAGTCATCACGACTTGGGCAAGATAGCAATAACACTTTGTTCCAACAGCAGACCATCTCACAAAAGGTTTACAGACAGAGAGAAAAAAACACACACGAAGCACAAACTTTCTTTTATATCGGACAAACAGGCTTAGTTTTTTTCATGCAGTTTGAATTCCGCTTCCATCAACATCCATAAAGAACGTCACGTGGAGTGAAGATTGGGTTATATGTGAACGGCCCGAAAAATGGCAAAATCGCAGGCGAAGCGGCCGGAGGGAGCGGGCGAGGAGCCTGCAGCCGGAGTTGGGCCGGCTGTGACAGACGGCGGGACTCGGCTGTCGCCTGTGGGGCTGGTCCTCTCGGCTGACCAGGCTCCGTCCAGTCACCCGATGAAGATCTTACTCCCATACAATCATTTTTAGGGCCGTTCACAAANGGGACTCGGCTGTCGCCTGTGGGGCTGGTCCTCTCGGCTGACCAGGCTCCGTCCAGTCACCCGATGAAGATCTTACTCCCATACAATCATTTTTAGGGCCGTTCACAAATAACCCACCTTCCCATCCTCGTGACGTTCTCTATGGACGACACCTTGGAGGTGATGGCATCATCTCTTTTTACGAAAAATATAGTCGTAATGACCAGTTTTTGATTGATGACCTCGTAACCCAGATTCAAAACGTTACGTAAATATAAACAAACAAAAATAGGTGTGGGAACGTTTTTGTCTAAACGGACAAACGGACGACTACAAAACTTGCCTGAAAAACTGTAACCAAAGCCCAGAGCAAGGAATCAAAATTTTTTCTGTCACAGTACTTCTTCTTCTTCCCTGTCACCGGGTCTGGATCTTTACTTTCCATACAGAACTTGCAGCCGAAAAGGTTCATCCCCAGAATACTGTAGTGTTTCCATAAAAAATATCATAGCAAAGAAATGAAAATTTGTAGCAAGACAATAGATGTTTTAGACATAACAGACAACAGATTATGTTATCAGCAATACACCCAAGAGTAAGTTTACGATAAGTTACTACGAGCGCTCATAGCAAAGAAATGAAAATTTGTAGCAAGACAATAGATGTTTTAGACATAACAGACAACAGATTATGTTATCAGCAATACACCCAAGAGTAAGTTTACGATAAGTTACGAGCGCTCATTGAAACAGTTAAAGTGTGAATCACCAGGTTAAAATAGTAAGATTTTATTTTTCTGTTTAGAATTTTCTTTGTTTTCTTGTCATGAAGTGTCAGATAAAATTAGTAGTTTTTAAAACAAGATAAAAATAACATGACAGATGAAATGCAGTCAGTAAAGTGTAAGTAATTTTCCATTTTTTCATAACAATTTTGACGTAACCAAGATAGTGAGGTTTCTTGTAATTTGCAAATAAACAAAATCAATTGATTCCACTCTTTCTAAAGACTGGGCCCCTCTAGTTATTATTGTTGACTCAATGGTTAAAGTGTGAATCACCAGGTTAAAATAGTAAGATTTCATTTTTCTGTTTAGAATTTTCTTTGTTTTTTTTTGTCATGAAGTGTCAGATAAAATTAGTAGTTTTTAAAACAAGATAAAAATAACATGACAGATGAAATGCAGTCAGTAAAGTGTAAGTAATTTTCCATTTTTTCAGTATTGTTCTTCGCAGGCCAAAAATACACGGTTGCTTTTGTTTGGTATGTTAGTAATTTTGAAATTGAATTAGTGCGAGTCTTTTGTTTAGACAAAAAAGCGAAGCACACACAATCTGAACATGTTTCTGTAATTGTGGAACGAATTGATCCAACATTTTCAGCACAATGCACATTATGGTTTTGGAGACAGAGAGCTGTCAAAGCACGCAACGGTTGCTCAAGTTCAAATGCGGGTAAAAGTGGGCAATTCTGCTGATCCTAACACTGAACTTTGCTGATTACGTAGAATTTTTTTTAAAGGTTTTATAGAACATTGGAATTTAGAATGTGAAAAATAAAATGTGGTCTAACGATGACATTGGCATAAAAAGCTGCCTGTCTGTCTAGCCAGCGATATGGCTTCTAAAAATAATACAGATTATTACAGATTTTTTTTAACCCTGTGAATTCCTCGTAAAATGTGTCGTTTCTAAAGTTTAAAACAATATTTTTTCTAAATTGATCTCTGTCTGGATTGCATCCACGAGTTGCATCAGCGTATACCAAATTTAGTTCTATGTTTTCATGTATATTTTTGGCACAATGTCACTCGACACACGTTTTTTTATTAGTTTAAGCTTGTCCAAACTTACCTAAAGATGAAAATAAAAAGTACTAAAAGCCCAAAGAAAACTGCAACATTATCCATAGTTTTCAGCATCACAACAAGTTGTCTCCGCAAGTTGGGCAGAAATCGGACAAGTTTGAGTATTCTGAGAAGCCGAAACGTTCTCAGAACAGAGAGAGCTCCTCCACCTCCACTCTGGTTTCCTTCGATCATCCCCTCAATAATCTCGACAACAGAGAGCACCACAATAATCCCATCAAAAACATCGAACCCGTTACTCACGTAGCCGACAAACCCGTAGGAAGTCAATTTGAGAAGCATTTCTACGAAAAATACTCCGCTAAAAACAAGGTTGCTTATCTCCACTGTGACTGTCAACCATTCAGGCTATTTTTATGATCCCAAAGTCCAGATCAGTCCAGACCACCGCCACGTGAGAGAAAGTCGAGAAAGAGAAAAAACACACAAAATTGAGATCAGATCAACGATGATGGGTTATGCATAAATAAACAAGGTATCGATTTAGTGAACTTTTTGGCCCACCATCATCCTGTATAAAAAAAATGAGCTACATTCTACTTTTCATGTCATTCTTTGTTTGCACTAAATCCCCGACTCAACAAGTCTCTCGTTTGCCTTTATCATTCTATTTTTCCTCTAAAGGGATGGTCCATAAAGTACGTTACTCTGATTGAAAGTTTAGTTGTTTTACTCCCACACTCTCTTTTTCTTACGCCGTTTGCAAACAACAAAACTTTCAATCAGCGTGACGTACTTTATGGACGACCCCAAAAAAAAGTTACTCGTAAATTAATGTGCCACTCAATTTTCCCTGCCGCCAGTGGCACTATCATGTCAGTTCTATTACACTTGTCTTATTAAAATAGGTCACTAGAGTAATGTGCTTTTAGGAGATTCTCATTTTCTTCATGTCAATCCCATTCATGATCATCATTATTTTTCTCGTGGACCCACCTGATAATGATGCTCCACTCCCATAGATAACGTATTAATCAAAATAGCACCGAGGATTCCCTGTTGGAAAGGTTTTGACTCGACGAGTTTCCTCACATGAGCCCTTATAGGACCAAGCTCTTTGGAGTTGCGATGCGAAACTGAGAATATATCGGAGCCTGACGACTCATGACTTTTATGGCGACGATGATGGTGATGCCGCTCTTTCTCCTCGCCCTGTGGGGATCTCGGGCAGGTGACGATAGAGTTTGGGGAGCTTGGTGCGGATCTGACGGTAAGCGCTGGGGCGCTCATAGACATTGGTTTGGCTTTGCGAAATGAGTTGCTCAGCTGGTTCCAATCTGGTAGACCGGCGAGATTGGCGTTGCCGAGGGCGACTTGCGGCAGGGCTCCAATGGCTCCGCCCAGGGCTAATAGTTGGGGGCATGTTAGTGCTGCAGATGCCCTTTTACTGCTACTACCACTATGTGTCAGCTCGTGTTCTAAGTGTATTTGATCGAGTTCCCCGTGAATGCTGCCTGTCACTAAACTTAAGTCGATGGCGCCGCCGCCTCCTTCCACCTCTGGCCGTTTAAACTTTCGTCGAACTTTTCTTTTCGCTTTTCGTATCCAGTGAGCCACCAGTCTAAATTAAAACGAGAAAAAAGAAGTATTAAGGAAAGGCTGGGTTTCTTAAGGAAGAGAAACGCTTTCTTTCTAGTCGTACGTGATAAGTACATAGTTCTTGATTGACGCTACATTCATTCTTTCTTGTTTGATTTATACCTTCTAAATCCATACGCTGTGTAATTACAATGCAGTAACAGCTTTGAGATCGGAAGGTGGCTACGTTCTCTTTCGACAATAAGATCCACTTTGATCTTTTGTAATTGACGTGTTGTAATTATTGCTGGGCGAGGCGTTTCAAGTGGTTGATAATTAAGGCAATTACACTACGTTCAACGTCTCAGAAAATACACATTTTCCAGGTACACGTTCATTTCTTCATTTGAGGATAAAGTGAGACAATACAAGAAGGGACTACTTGCACCCGGATATGAAGCCAATACAACCACGTATTTCCAAGGAAGGAGTTCAATCAAAAAAGATGCTTGTAATCTTCAAGAGCTGATAGAGGGAAACTAACAATCGATTTCTTTTACTTAAGGTGACAGTGCGGTACTCTCAAAGGTCTGAAGTATGTACATACGTATAATTTCTTAACTAAAATGTATCTTTACGACAATGGAAATCTTAAAGGTGTTCCAATCCAGACATCCTTACTTTACTATTTATGCTTCAAATCTATCTTTATTTTTCCTATGGTTTCTTTACTTTACTTGGTCGAAATTGCTGGCCGCAGCTATAACAAACATATTCCTTCTCGATGGAGCTTCCATTCATTTGTAGTGGAAAACTCTACGCTTCTGATAATGGTAACACAAACGCAATGCAATAGGAAACCTAATGACTCGAGTTACATCAATCGTTAGTTCTGTCGGTTGTAGCTTTCACCTTTGACTTTATTGAGCAGCACTGCCTTTCATGTCATTTTTCCAATAATAATCTAATACTAAGAAGAATCAATATTCAATATTACGAGAACACATAGCACATTCAACATTGCTAATAGGTACATTACAAGTTATTTCCAGAGGAAAAATTGATGGAATATGGATAAATGCGGAAAATTGTCATTTTTTCTCCAGAGCCCAACTAAAACACGATTCTGTATGAATTCTTTTCTACGAAATGAACAAGCCAGAGTTTAGCCGACTCTGAATCTGAAACGTTCATGGTACACAGTACCAGTCTAAAACTCATTCCGTGTCGAAGTCTTGGAAACAAAATGATGGGGTTATGCGTATGAAATGTTTCGGTTTAGAGTTCAGTTTTGTAAAGGTTTTAAGAGATAAGTTAGCCTGTTTTCTGTTGGCGCTGTCTACTTGTCCTAATTTAACTGCTCAAGAGGCCCTGCATTTTGCTTGCTAATTTTGCTAAATACCGAATCTTTTCCAATTCCAATAATTGAAGTTTAATTGTGAATAATTTCATCACTAATTTGTACTACAGTTTTCGTTATCACTTCAGTTTTCGTAATTTAAAAGTGCACTTGGTGCTAGATGCATTTATCTTGAACCAACAAAGTAACTTTTTCATAATCGAGTCTACAACGGTACAACATTTTTGTTTCTTGCACGTCCACACGTCATCATTCGGGAACGAACAACCATAGTGTAAGTGTATCATAACAGCTTACCGTTTTCATACTGGATCATGTCATTGTACCAGAGAAAAATATCATTTCTCTGTAAGCTTCCTTTGATATTTACTTCTCTTTTGGCTTAGTGGAAACGTCAAAGTGAAAGTTAACTTTCTACTTGCTCGCTTTATATCGTGACTTTTTGTGCGACAAAACAAAATGTGGTCACATTTTCTTTAGCTGTTCTGCTTCTTCCTTTTTGACTATAACTCACTTTTGTATTGCGTATTATGTATTATATTGCTTTTTGAGGTTATCTTTATAGCCTAACGGACTAGGCGAAACTCTAAACTCCATTCTCTAATATTTTTGTGGCTAGGAGAAATCGGTTAACCAATAACATTACGTAGAGGTTTCGATATGTTTCAGTGCATTTTTGCGATAGTGCCTCAGGACGCGATTTCAATAGATGGTCATAAAGTAAAAATCCGAGTTGCTTTTATTACGTCAATGCACATACGTAAGTCCATTAGCAAAACAGTGTATCTTACAAAAGGCAGACAAGATTCACCTGTGAACTTACGCAAGAACGCATTTATCTATAGATTTAACATACTAAAATATTAGGCATTTGTATGCACTCAGTTGCTTGTCGAGCTGGCTTTTTACAATGCATCACTGAGACCTAAAACTACTGAAATTTTATACAAAAGTCCTGATGTGTCTTACAAAACCGCTTTCTCCGTCATTTCATTCATTGCATTATATTGCCCCTAGAAATTTATTTGTTCATTTTCTCTATTTGAGACCTTATCAACTCATATATTGGAAGTCCACTACGTATGTAGTTTTGCTTGTAAAGCTAGTTTTGCATTTAAAACGTTATGTTTACATAGAAAGTTCATTGAAATATTCAGGCCCGGTTCAGATTGTAACTTACTTGACAATCTCTGAGTAACAAGATGCATTTTCGATTGCTGTTAGAGTGGAA
>JAAXOA010001983.1:0-14295 GCA_036561885.1 Salina celebensis | reverse complement strand
GACGGTTACTCCTAACAACTGATTTTGTTGAGTTTTACTGATTCCTCCGCAATCACCCATATAACATTTTGTGTCTGTAAACCCTTTTTCTGTAGTGTAGTAAAACTTCATACCTAGAAAGTTAGTGATAAAAGTGAATGATGTTGAAGGATGAAGTACACTAGAAAACTTAATTCGCTTACTTACTTATTCTGCTGCTTCGATACTTCGCTGAAGAGCCTCTTTCAAACTTTATCTTCATTTCTGCCCCAGGGTGTAAATTTTTTCATCCATTTGACTCTGGATTAAGCTCCTGGAAAACTACTTGTATAGAAAATTTTCTCTTCCAAGCCGGAAGAAAGAAAGCCTAGGTCTATTTGTTAACTTAAATTTTATTCCAAGAACGATACTGGCATATATTTTAAAAGTAGACAACGGAACGGCAAGAAAAATAACATGATTTCATACTAAATTGTAAGTAACTGTATTTCTTAGTTTTTTGGATCCTACTTCCTGCCTGTTATGTAAGCATGTAATGTCCGCTGTTGACGTGTACTACATGGTTGCCGTGAAAAGGAAAAGACAAAATTGCGAAGATGTATACCTCTGCCACTCCCGATTCAGCAATAAACATAGCCAAAAATGAACCCAGAAGCACACAACATTTAGCAGTTTGCCACACCGGAATTCCCATAAGGATAGTAAATCACGGAATCAGTGACCGTTTGATTACACAGTACTTGCTTTCTCCAATATAATACCGGCTAAAGTTTGATACTCCTTGCTGGACATAAATGGACTGTTGGGGATTCAAATTTTCAATGTAACTAAATTCAGTTGACGTGGGAAACGTATCACTGGACAGTCTGATCGAACACTTAGATTGATGCTCTTTCATGTTCTGTTGTAGAACAGATTTTTTCAAGTCGCTTGGAAACGTTTACCATAGATTTAAATGTAGAGTTCTTTTCATAATACTCTACTCATAGTGGAAAGGGTGTTTTACATAGTATTTTCACAGCTATTTCATTTCTCACTTAGGGAACTTACCCACCTTCGCAATTGGGGGAGATTTTGTTTGGAGTCGAGAGATACAACATTTGAACATGACACACATTGGATATTTTCTATGACACATGACGCAAACACTTTCTTCTCAAGAGTGTCGACAAAGAGAACAGGACACTGGAAAGTATCGTGTATGTATGCATGTCACAGCCTTCCAGTCATCGATGTGGCAGCAACTTGAATACCGATAAGAGTGATTCAAAAGAAACGATATCTGACAGGATGACAGCCAAGGAGAGACAGATGTTGGCAACATGCGTGGACTTCATAATGATGAAATAACCATTTTTTTATTTAGCATGTTGTTGTAAGCCATAAGAGCAGTGCACATTTCTTAAGCTTTTACGGCTGAATATAAAAAAATCGTACAAACAAAAAAGGTTGGGAAAACGGCTGGAAATGAGGAAAGCGATATGGATAACAAAACTTACAAAACTTAGTATTGAAAATATATTCATACTGAGATACGCCAACATTTTGTGTCAACGACCATATCACAATCTGTGTTTCTGTAAACAATATTTTAAATACATGTCTAGCAAGGAATAAAAACATTCACTATTAAAGTTTGAATGTTTCTCGAGATTGGATTCTTCGGCTGAGTTTTTTTTTCTGGTTATCTGCATAAATGTATATGCATAGTATGCATATAGTTAAAACCTGTTTTACATACTTTATTTGATAGTTTTCTTTTTGGTTTAATATTGAAGTTTATGACGTTGGAAAGACAGGATATTTCTTCTCCGCGTCCATCTCCTGAAGCACCCCAGGTTTTTGTGTGGGTATCCACAAAAGTCTTGCTCATTTTATTATCACTTTTTTATCCATTCACTTCCATCCTTTTCCCGTGGAAGCAATATAAAAAAATACCGTTAATACCCACATATTCATGCATCTTTCTCACAATACTTGTACTTAAACTTGCAATAATGTGAGTTAGCGACACAATGAGGAAAAAGGAGTGCAGGAAGGAATCCCGTGACGATAGTGGGATCTAAAAACATGATGATTCTGGGAAACGGAGCAAAACGAAAAAATATTAAAAACGAATAAGACAATCCTGACGTTATTGCACAGTTGCACATCACATATAATAGAATTGCTTGAAAGTATGTCTTCAAGAGATGAGATCGTTGGCCATTCTCATAGAGAGCTACAATTATTACAAAGGCCCTTTACGATTGTTCCATATCATCTAAATCGAAACTGAAGTAGTGCAAATAAACCCAGCCCATTGTCAACTATCTTTTTCTCCTTGTTAGTTGAAGACGTACGTGTTTCGAGGTGTCAATCGATATTTCATAAGTTGTTTTTCTAAGGACTTGGCGCTGCAGTGCAAAAATAACACAACATCTTTTCATCTCAAGAGAGAGATTTAATATAAAAGTAGGGAAAGTGAGAGGCAGGAGGCAAAAGATGATGTATTATCGCACCACCACTACCAGTTAACACACACGGAAGAGAGTACAACAAATAGTATAAGAATTGTGTATAACACATATCTCTTTGTGATTACAAGGAATGGCAACTTACATCCTTATGATATTTTTTGAGGAAAATACGAAGAGAAAAGGGAAAGGAAGAAACTCAAAAGCCCCCTATTTCTCTTTCCATCTCATAATTTTTGTTCTCAATTTTTTTACTTCCTATTTTTTTCAAAAGAGATTTGTACGTTTGTATCGTTCCCACTTCTGTCTTCAAGAAACGTTGGATATTATATACGATGCAGTTTGCTGGTTATGTGATGGCAGTAAAAATCCCTTTGTATATATAAGATTTCATATTTTTGTTAGATCCATCTCATCTCGTCATCTTTCCATCATTTCTTATCCTGTCCTTGTTGTCTAATCCATGCACTGCATGAGTTGTCTTCACTCACTTTCTCCAGCACCAATACCAACCGCCGCAGTCATTTCTTTTTCTCTAACTCTTGTGGAAAACAGATACGGAGGATGGGTGGAAGCACCAAGACAACAACGGAACAAGGTATGCACGCAGTGAAGTGCGCTGAAGGATCACATATCTATCTCCTCAAGAAAAAAATGATTATATCTCTTTTTTCTCTATTTCACTTGTTTTCTTCCATTTTTTCTATTTTTTACGAATTCAAATAAACGCATAACCTTTTATGAACGATCCTTATAGCACACTCACTTTCTCTCTTGTTTTTAGTGGTTGTACTTGTGTCTTGAAATGCCGATGGCAGAGAGGAGATAAAAAAATAAACTGATACCCTTTTCTCTTCCGTTCAACTGCTCAGAGTCTTGTACAGTTTTATAATTTTCTTACCTCCTGTGTGACACGACAGCTAAATATAAAAAAAAGGTCATATACTATATCTCCTGTCGACTCTTTTCTGTGCAAAAATGGCGCTCTCAGACAATGACAATGTTGATAATAACATTTTTCATGATACACTTTGCAAAGTCAATTCTATTGATTGAGGGATTTTATGGTGAAACAGACGCACACAAAAAAAGCAGCAAAAATTTAATATAATTTTCAGTGGCACTTGTACACATTTTTACTCTTCAAAGAACATACAGATGTGTGCACCAAGAAACCTTATAAAATTTATAAAAAATGGAATTGCAAAACAAGTTGCCTTTGTATTTGTGGAGCCCTGTAACGAACTATAGTTGCAGAAAGAAAGCACTCACTATTCTTGTTGTATCAAAAAAAATGTTTTTATTATGGGATACATTTATGATTGTCGTGCTCTGCAAAGACAATAGAAGAGCTGAAATGAAATATTCGACGAAGCAGTTCGTAAATGCGTTCACCGGAGCCAAAAGAAAGCTTATATTGTTTCAGCTTTCTCTATTTCTCTATAGACGTACAATGAAAACTAAACGAAGTACAAAATGTATTGAGCAATTCATGTGCAAAAGAGCACATGCCTTTTGTTTTCTTAGCTTGAACGATGATAGTTCAGCAACGTTAGTTTAGTGTTTAGCGAGTTTCATGGGATGAATACGTCTAAAAAGGGAAAGAGAAAAAAAATCACCTTAGGCTAAGCACATTTCTTGGGGGAAAGTATGTCATAAGAATTCAATGAAATATTTTTATAACCTTCAAATGTTACGTCATCGGCCGTTATCCCTTTTTATACCTTCTATTATGAGAGTTATAGTTTTTGGAAACAGTANGTATGTCATAAGAATTCAATGAAATATTTTTATAACCTTCAAATGTTACGTCATCGGCCGTTATCCCTTTTTATACCTTCTATTATGAGAGTTATAGTTTTTGGAAACAGTAATAACGAAAAACATCCTCATGATTAATGAGTTCGACGGTTAATTACTGGCAATGCTAACGATGTGGGGCAACATGAAAATGACAAACAAAGCTGAACCAGAATTCAGATCCAACTGCGAGTTATTTTCAAAACAACATCCATAGGAATAGAAATATAACTTTCTCCGTGCTTTCTCCAATACAAAAAAATAGTCGGGGATTTATGTTTAAACAGGCTTGACCAGAGCAACTTTTGTAAAATTGGTTTCAGACAAGCAAAAGCTATTTGATAAACTAATCTGAGAAGTTAAGTTTTTCTTAAAAAGGTTGGAGAATCTTACCCCGAAATCTTTAAATACCATCAAAGGGCTTTGTCCGTAGATAGATTAATAAACAGAAGGGAAATGGTTACAACGTTCGTTTACTGTTTTCCCCTCTTATCATTCAATTCAGTATATTTACACTGCTCTCAAGAACTACTAACCGTTTCAAGCCCTCGTGCATTTTTTGGCTTTCTTTTAAATGAAGAGCTTTTTAACTACAGATTCCAACTTTAGGGAATTTTTCAGGATCTAGTAAACATGTATTTACGCAATCCTATTTTTCTTTTCATAGCAAGTAAAATAGAAACGTTGAGTTGGCTAAAGCTCCACTAGTGAGCTCGCGTTCGGCGAGTCTAATTCCAGGGAAAGAGAAATGCTAATACCATCTGACAGCTCGATTTGTATACATTCTTAATGGACGATAGAAAAGAAAAGAAGATTGGTGTGTATTATTTGGGTAAATTTGCAGAACCGACGATGAACAAAAGGAAGAAAAGTGATGAATGTGATTCGCCAAAGCGGTATGCACAGTCGAAATTTGCTTTACACAGGAAATAAAGTATTTCCACATATAATACCTAAAAACCTCTTCTTTTAGTGAATAATTCATAAAGCTGATCTATCTCCAGCCGCCTCTTGTCCTTTTTCGCTATTTGCGCAACGAATAAACAGCACAGCTTTTCCCACGACTTTGCCGGAAGAGTTGCCTTCGCATAACTGGATAGAGCAATCTTATTTGCTTGCATTATCATGCGGATAATGAAACCGTGGCTGCAGCAGTTTTCTCCTGTTTCCCAAGTCTTCCCAAAGATATGCAAATAATGTTGTATGTGTATCTTCTATTGACGTCTTGAGACGTTTGCAATCGATAATGTTGAGACGTCTCAACAGTGTCTCAACCTATAAAACCGACTAGAGAAAGTAAGCACAGAGTACTTAAATTCCAACCATTTTCCACTGTTTCTACGCTTCCGTTAATCAATCTAACTTGAAAGGAGTGACAATGATGATGGATGTTATATGACTACGCAGAGTCTATGCACGGAAACGGATTCTTGTTTCGTTGTTCTATTTTATTGTGCGAACTAAAATTAGGGTAAGAAGTGAAAATCTCAACAAAGCTCACGCAGCATTTTTGTTATGTTTATGATATTTTACGAAGCCAGTTTTGATATTGGATTTGGCGTCTTCGATAATAATGAAAGAAAATCCTTAGCGTGACCCACAATACATGAGGTATCAATGAAAATCCGGGCGAAAGGCTAGAGAGAGATTTACAAGAATTGAGTATTTTATTTATATTTCATTAAAAATGTTCTTACATGCTTGTCAGAGGACCGCGTAAATAACAATTTTTTAAAGTTTAACAATTCAATACTCATCGTTTCACCACACCACCATGAAGAGATCCGTTGAGAGTCATCCACTTGAGCATCCAAAAGCATTTTTCACAGAAAACAAAAGTACATAATACTAATACCACATTTTGAAGAATATCAGTTATTTCATAAAAAATGAATGTAGCTAAAAAAGGATTAGATATTGTTAACAAGATACTTATTAACTTTTTTAACCTTACCTCGAAAGATTTTATACTTTGTGAAGACAAAAGTTTGCTTACGGTTATTTTGAATTATTAGGGTTTTTAGGATGCGAAGTTATTTATATATGTATATTCAGTATTCAGTTAATATAATTTCTCTCTACAATAATACCATGATAATTTAAACTGTATTTTATATATAATGGTTGATAGTTTTTGTATAAAAACGTGGAAATAGTGATTGTAGCGTTTGTAGTTACTTTTGCGTGGTATACAATAAAATTCTCTTTTGTTCATTCATGAGACTGGAGTATATAGATAACACATTTTTAGTAATTATTGTTAAGTACGCCTGTTTATACCTTCAGTTCATCAAAATTAGTTTGAATATTTTGATTACTTTTGTTATGAGGTAATGTAGAAAAATTGGCAAAACTTCGAGGTGGTGGTGGAGGCTTGGGTAAGCCTGAAGTGTTTGTGGAGACCCCTCCAACGCCACCATTAGACCGAGGTAATGTTGCAACAGCAAGCATTTGAGGAGGAAAGTGTCCTTGACCGTGATGAAGTTGATGAAGGTGTTGTTGATGTGTCTGAGAGGGGTTGAGGAGTATGCCCCGTTGACTATAGCTCAACTGTTGTTGCTGAGCAGCTTGGGCGAGTTGCTTTTGTGTGGCTTCGGACACCGGACTTCCTACATACGAATGCTGACCTCCATGACGGGAGTGACAAGACGCTGTAGAATCCGATGAATGCTGCTGGGAAAGTTGAAGAGGATGTAACTGTCCTTGCGAAGAGGACATATGGAGGGAAGTAGCTGTCGTTGAATTTGACTTGAGAAGCTCCGGTGGTTCACCATATTTACTTGATAAACTGGAATCTGAGTTTTGCTGTTGCACATTTTTCATTATTTCTGCGCGTCTTTTGTCCCTCTGATAGTACACCAACGCGAAGATAAACACGTTGAGAATGAGTAACGAGCATCCTGTAGTCAAAGGTAAACAGAAGTGCATTAGTAATTCTTTGTTGCTACTTGAGTGAGTGAAAGTCAACTCATGTTTTATACAACCTCTGGCAATTCAATAAACATTCCGATTCGGCAAACAACTACCTTTTCTGTTACGCTCTGGTGAAAGTTTACATTTTGGGAGCGAGGTGAGCTACTATGAAAGAATGACAGATGAGTGCAATGCTTCTAAAGGTCAATTTTACATTTAAATTACACGGGAATGGGGAGGATTTTGGTGGAGAGTTGATGAAAGCTTGTACTTCATACTTGGTCTTGTGGAATATTTCGCAAGACATAATTGTAGCTACTCATATGCAGAACGTGGAGTAAATTGCACTTTCTCTTTTATCCCCCGTGCTCTCTCTCGTCTATTTACTGGATTGTGAAATTCACAAACAAATGTATGTAATTTAATATAATGCGACAACTAACAGAACTAGCTAGAATGAACGTGGAAATATGATTGTCAACATAATAACTGTGTAAATAAATGTTTGTATGCGTTGCAGTGGAAAATAAAACTGATTAAAACAAGCTAACCCTATTTCATGCTCATAACTTTCAAATTTTCATGTTACTTTTGAACACTATTTGGCATCTTTACGAGATAAAGAGGCGCATAAGAATATTGTAATCCTTTGTGTTGCAAAACGAACAAAAATGCTTCGTTGCACAATGCACATGAAATTTTCCTCGGTAATTTTCTAGCTGTCCCGTTTCATCAGGAAAATACAGATTATTCCAGTAATTGCATCTGATCTCGGACAAATAGCTACAACGTAGAACGTAAATTTTATTAGTATGACATTTTCGCCAAACCAACAGCTATGAAATTCATACCTACGAAAGTTTTCTCTATAAGAAAAACATTTTCTGGATAATATCTTAGCGTCCTAATTACAATTATGTATTCGGCACCAGTCAGCAAAAACGTCATAGACCAATATCTGATCGCATTCACAAAAGTATTTGATATTCCAGCAAGTGAGTATTTTTTTGACACAAGATACGTGAAGGTTTAGTATGCACCATAGAATAAGTAAGGTTTTTTTTTCTATGAGTATGCACCAAGTTTGTCTTAACCTATTGCTACCGTTGAATGAATCTATGTGTAAAGACCTCAGTGAGCTTTTTGTTCATACCTATCGCGATGGTAACGGACAATGCTGTCGAGTAAGGAGAAAAAAATGATGGTCCGAGAGAAGTCTCATTGACTCTTTCGTGTTTAGATCTGCCTGACACAGCCGGTGACGAAGAGGATGCCAAAGGCGAGAAACATGTTGTCGGAGGAGATGGAAGTCCTGAAGTTTGGCTATTATTCGCACGTCTAAAGACTTCTGGAGGCTCAATGATTTCATCCCCATATCCCATCACTCCAAATATTGACGGTCCAGCCCCATTAAGAATTATGTCATCGCCTTCGTGTCCGCTCCTTACACTGGTCATGAAAGAAACAAATATATCATTAGATTGCCTTCTCATTCTCAAGACTTTTTCATTTTCCTTAATATTACACAAAAAGCGAAGAATAAAAGCTTGAAATAATATTTTCATCTCTTTTAACTGGCTTTCTCCGTAATAGCTAGTGTCCAATTTTGTATTATGTTTGATTAATATGTTACTACCGAAAGGAGCAATAAGTGATACAAGGAGCAAATAAGATTTAGATCAAATGTATTTTCCTTTTACTTGAGGTCTCCAGTTTTCTCCTACAACAAGCTGAAGCTTCTACAAAACCAAGAGTCCCTACTAACACGCACACTACTATGCGTACAAACTTTCTCTTTGAATTTTGCAATCTTAAAAATAGCAAGAGTTGAAAAAGTTGGTAAAGAGAAGAAGGAAAAAGTCATGGATTTTTCCTAAAAAAGAAAGTCAGTTGTAATGTTAGTAGTGCATATATAATAAGAAAGAGAAGGCCAATAAACAGAATGACGGTTAAGTGTGCGCGCGCTTAGTATTATTCTTACCCTAAAGTGGTTCTGAATGAATTCACACATAAAAACAGTAATAATATCTTGCAATAAATGTGAATTAGTGAACTGAAGAGTGAAAGAAGTTACTTACTACAACAAGTAACGAATGGCTATCACTTGAGCAAACAAGGATGGAGAAGCCCGAAGAAAAAAACAACAAAATATCTTGGCAAATAGAATGATAAAAAGGAAAAGAATGAAGCAAACAGACGTACTAAACGGATATGTTATTATTGCACACGTTGACTACTAGAGTTTGTAGTAAGGTACAAGTTGTTAGAACAAAAAAAAGTGAATTCCCAAAAGACCTTCCAAAAACTCTCTTTTCGCTCCATCTAAATCCCTTTGTTGTGTTCTACGGTTATACAAGCCACCCCATATCCTCTTTTTTCCTCTCTTGTTTCTGTCACTATCAACTATACGTGTATTTATTTCATGCGTTTACATATACCATCTATATCTGTAGCATCTTTAGCACTAACACAGCCACACAGAGAGATATAACTAGATTTCATTTTGTTTCCAGAAAAAAAAAGAGGATCGTTCAGTGTGACTAGTAAAACTGATGATTGTAGTGGTGGTCGCGAAAAGGGGGAAATGTTAAAGCTTTTGCTGTCTTCATTCGTATCCATTTTACTCTTCTATCTCATTGCTTTACTTTATGAGCACATTTCCCTACTGCTACTTTCCTCCTATTTGCTTTCACTTAGTTGTCTTGATCGCAAATGTTTACGCGAAGAGCAGTATTCAGACAGTGTACACAACTAAATTCGACAGACATGACGCTCTGTCTACCAAACAATGAAGAAAGTTGCATCTCTCTTTGCCCCAAAATATCCTGTAGAAGCAGCTTTTAGCTTCTGACTTGTCTACAAGAAAATGAATGACATTACATGGATAATGACATGATAGTTAGCTACGACAATTTATGCTGGACAATGAAAAGACACTGTGAACATCCTACTTATTGCTTCCATATCTTTTACTCGTCGCAATTGTGTCTTTGTAACAGATTATAAAACATCGCATGTTCGCCGCCTACTCAGACACACGTAATATATAATTCTTGTAATGGGGCTTATTGTAACGTAATTGCATTACCGCTTGTGTTTAGGTACAAAATAGATTCAGAGGAGGTAGAGCCAAACACGGAATGGGAGTACAAAGACGATTCCCAAATATATTAGTCGTCCGAGTTATAAGGCAGAGAAATTTATAGGTATGAGGTAGTAAGTACCCCTTTTTGAATGGAGCTGTTTGTCTTTCTGCTTATCCCGGATCTCTACCATACTTATCCAAGTTTCCTTGTAAGTTTACAACTAGCTTGTCTCAAATATCAGTTGTGAGTTATTGACTTCTGTGTTGTGCCTACCTCTTATTATATTTGGCCTATTTCAGTACACTTGTCAGAAATTGGATGCAATGACTACACTGCAGTCAGCCATTTAGAACTGGGTTTGTCCCATGTATCGATGTTTACTGCTTTTTAACTATAGTTGAAGACAAGACACTAAAACTTTTTCAAGCGAGTCAAGGTGAAAGTCTGAGGTCATCCACGTGTGTTTCTTTTGCCATTACGGCCTCACATTACTGGGCTATTTTTGTAAATTCTGTTGAATGTTGAATATACATTGTGTTTACTTTAAACTGGAAGCTTGAAGCACTCTTTTCCTTAGGAAATGGAAACGTAGATTAAATGAAAACAATTCAAAGTGTTTCAATTTAGTTGCTTTACATTTTAGCTGTAGCTTTTCAAACACACAACATACACATGGATAACCGACACGTAAAAAAATTGATAGGTGAATATATTATTGAAATAGTTGCATGGATATTGCTACCTATTATACTTCTTCAAATTAGGTTTCATAGTTCTATTTTCAGTTTTTAATTATATGAAGCATAGAACACGAAGACTAAACATGTTCTCCCTGGCATTATGGTCCTTTCCCTGATGTTATTTCTCAATTGGTTCATGATTCTTGTGAAACTACTCACGCAAAAGTTCCACTTTACAACATATTGGTATTGAAATTGAAAATGCTCCGGTACAACATCACATTTGAGTACACACTATAAGCACTATGAAACCAAGGGATTAGGTGAAAGTCCCATTAAAATGTTGTCAACACGTGTTCATTTGCACTTGATTGGAACAAAATTTGGCGCACGTATGGAGCTTGGAGGGGTAGGGGGTACACAAAGGGCGACCATAGGTGTGCAGTATTGTTATTACACATGAAAACATTCTAGGCACACTGTGATTTCAGTTACAATGATTGTAATCATCGCTATTCGCTAATATGAATTGGTGTAAGTGAAGCACAAAAATTAGGCACTAAAAACTACATGATGATGAGAAAACCGTTTCTGGAGTAAGCAACTGTAGCAAGTTTTTCATGCAACATCAATTCTGTTTACTTTTCTCGATTCACGCTTAATAAGCAGAGCATGTATGTATGCGTACATGAGTGTTCAATCTAATCATATGCGGATGTTGCAGTATTGTGCTCCTCTGTTGTTTCTGTGCAGCGAGTAACAACGAAATAATAATTAATTTAGCTTCTTTTTATGGCAACCTACAAAACCTACTCCACTACTATGGTTCACACTGATCTCAGCTAAAATCTGTCTGCATTATAAACTCAAACAACACAAAACTCGGTTACAAAGCTATGGTGAAAGCCTTAAAAAGTTTGAGGCTCTGACAAATACATAGCTGCAAACAACTGGAAATCTATATTAAGTTGAGGTTTTCATAAACGCTATAATTTTACAATATTGGCTGTACTTACTTTCCCACGTAGAGGTTCGGGTCGTTGCCCCCCTTCATTCGATTATGAAGAGTTGAGGCGAACTGGGCTCCGCTCCTTTGCAATTCAGGCACGAGTCTTTTAAAAGAAAATTAGAACATATTATAAATCCATTTACGTCGACAGAAAAAGAGAGCCGGTTTAGCAGATAATAATTTATATGTTCCTGGGAGCAGATTAAACAGGACGTTATTCTCACGGTATTGGGTTAAAAAGAGAAAAAAGAACAAAGCACCAACTTCCTTAACCCCTAGGCGAAGTAATAATAATATGTATGAAAGACTTGAAAGCATGAAACCAAAACCATAAACTGATGAAAGTTTCTGCACATTACCAAAATGAGCCTTTCTATGGTATTACGTACCTACACGTATCAGTAGCACCTTTCCTACTTACTGTGTTCATGGTTTTGAAAAGTGGAATATTTTTTCTGGAACTCTCTAATGAATTACTCACAAAAAGATACCTCGAAAAGAATGAATTAAAATTTTAAAAGTTATCTTTAATGGACTCCGCACTTTACTGCCATGAATAATCCTACATTACTAACTCTAAAATGGTCTCCACAAACTAACTATAGAATATCCGTTTCCTCCATCAATCTTCAGTTGAGGAAATGGTAGCCCAATATTCCGTTTTTCTCTTCCGGGGATGTTAAATTGTTCCTTGAAAGAAATAACCTGAAGAGAAATGGACGCCTGGATTCACAGATTTCATTGTAAGTTTTATTCAAGATACACGCATTTTTTCTGGGTACTTTCTATATGAAATATGTAAATCTTGGGGAAAGTTCTGTCTACTTCAATTTAACAGCTATTCAGGCTCCATGTTTTGTACAATACTGTGGAACCTTTATAATGGGCCATTGTTATGATTATATCATGAGATGTATGTAGTGGTTAAGGATTAAGGCCCAATTATTAAATATCTATACGAAAATCCACAATTTTTTTTCGCTAAGGTATGACAAACTTTCTCTTGAAAATGTAGGTTAATTACATCGTGATCTGAGACCATTTGCACAAGTAACTACCATTCATTTTTGTGACCATTTCTGTTCCTAAAGTTTCCTCGACTTGATTCTTTAATGACGCAGGTGGGATTCCACGAACATCTTTCATCTCACCGAAGAATCTTGTACCGACCAAGTATTTTCTCTTCCGCTGAAGAGGTACGTTCATTTCCAGAACGTCTTTCGTCGCACATTTCTTGAGAAAAGCTCATACGCGTAATGTTAGCGTCATCATAATAATGATGAAAATGGAAGCTCCTTTTACCTGCGTGTCTACTGATAGAAAAAAAGAAAGCAGCAGGATATTTAATACGTAGCAAGTAGCAGTGATGGATGAATGGCTTTTGCCACATGAACAGACAACTCTTACAGGAAAAATTCAAAAGAAAGGAAGAGAAAACAACGGATTCGGTTTGTGGCTCGCTTGTCGACCAACTGCCTCTCCGTACAAAATATAGCAAGTTTCAATGTTCATAGTTACCGTAAATGTGTAGAACTAACTCGATTGACTGAATGCAAGACTGGCAAAAACAGAAAATAGGGATTGTGTACAAAGGGAGAAAATCGGTAAAGGATTGGAAGTCGTCACTACTCACCTTAGCCAAATGGCCATTTGATGAGCCCGGTAATGATTCCGGGTTCGTAGTTTATTGGCACTTATCTCCAGCAGCTTTTGATGGAACCGGTCGTGAGTGTTCCCATTTGGTGCTTTTGAAGCGATTACGCTCCTTTGAAATAGGCCAGATTATATCACTCGATTTCAGGGGCTCGTTGGGATCTCTGAAATTTAAGAGACAGCAAGTTACACATTGTCTCGAACGTCTGGCATTACATTATGGAAACCTTATCTTATCGAGGACTATACGCTATAGCTAAACTATGATCCTTTCCACATGTGGGCACTTTCCTTTTTATACATATTTCATTCTTTGCCACTATGAAATTTCTAGCTAGATATTGCGCAGATGGATTTATACCAATGTGTAAAGCCTCGCAACTGTTTGGGGACTATCTTCCACATTTCGATTGATGATTCCAATCCAATCAATCAGCTTTACCTTTGGTCGCCATTATATATGTGCATGTGATGCAGAGTTTTGGATTGAATCTACTTGAGGGATTCTCACATTTGTCAACGATCGTCACCAAACACATTTGTCCTGTCATTGATGATTGGAGTTGCCTTTCGGTTTCTATGACAACTTTTTTATAACCGATTGCAGAAACAGGGCTATCCTACCCACCATAAATGTAATGCTTATGGAATGTGTTGTTACTTCATTAACCGTTCCAAATTGTTAACTATTTGCAAGTCCCACAAAATTCAGTAACTTG
>JAAXOA010001982.1:0-14295 GCA_036561885.1 Salina celebensis | reverse complement strand
TTTGTTGTTGTTTAAAACTTCGAAAAAACAACAGCCAAAAGGTTTTACCCACGTACGTAGTATTAATCAACTATTGATTTCAAAAGCCGAAGATGTATGTCATAATATGCCATATTAATGTAACTTTGGGTATTGTATGATGTTCCTGTTATTTGTTGACAAACATTTTGTATCGCAAATCACAATCATGCTTGTCATACAGTAGCTTATCAAACTGAAATGAACTATATTACTTTGCAGTACACGTCCTACATGATTCCTAATTTACTGATGATAGCTTTAGTGCAGTCTGCAGTCTAAACGGCTGCCACTGACAGCACGCTCTTGTCTGTCGTATTAACTTTTGTGTATAACTTACTTATATTGTACTTTACTTCGTGATTTTTTGCGAATCTTCTTCCAAGATTTTTATCTTAAGACTTGTAGCTCCTATGTCCGGCGGCGCTCCTATTCTTTACTAACAAAATTATGTACCGTATTTGCGTGTTGCCTTATGCGAGTCACGTATTAAATACGAATCATGGAAGAAAATCAAGCAGTTTCCATTCCTGCATCAAACGCATTTAGCGCTCTAGGAACAACCCGTGACCATGGTAGCTCAACCTTGAAAGTTGAAACTAATGAAAAGTAAGTCTCAATTTCTCAATTAGTTTCTTTCAATCCGAAATCTACCGGTTTCCTATTTGTATTGAGATTCAGTTGTTCATTTTCTATCTCTCATCAAACAGAACTAAAATTAGAGATCCCGAAGCACCATTGTCTACACCAACTTGCTCCGTCCAGATTTATAAAGAAAATTAGTAATCATGAGAAAACTATGAATGGCAGCAGTAGGAATACAACCTTCGTGAGGAAAGTATCAACTTGGCCGAACTCTTTCATTAGAGCTTTCGTTAACTGGATTCCGGTGGTTGAAATTCTTCTTTTTATAACACATGATTTCCCATCAATTCTCCTATTGGCATGTCAAGTATTCATATTGAATCATTAACCAGTGAAACACCATCTGCGGACAATTCTGGTCGAATTAACACTCTCTTTGGGTTTATAACTCTGGTTTGTGTGATTCTACTCTGCATTTACGTTGTCAGTGGCCGAGCTACGGAGACGTCGTCAGTGAAACGGAATGACGATCGAATTTATCCTAGACGACTTCAGCCGCTGCCGTACATTCCACCCACATTGAATCAAGATTCCGTTGGTGTTTACTCTTGGAGCTCTATTGGAACCGTTTTTCATTCATCATCCGATAAAACTCGTTTACACATAAAAGTAAACCACAAAGAACAAGTAATGCCTGAGTACACCCTTCAACCACAAGTTACTATGAAACCAAATGAAAATTCTATATTGATTTCTGGTCGACCGAACTATTGTCTTTTCTCTGACTCTGAAACTCCTGAAGATGTAGTAGCTCCTTATACAACTCATCTGAACATTTCCGAAATGGCAGACTGTCATCATTACACCAAATTAATACTTACTCATTGGAAATTCCCGAGTCTTCGGCATATCAAGCTGTACAATACGCTCATTCGTGAGCAAGAATTCCGCGCTTTAACCAGATTCATTGATAGACATAACGAGACTTTGCATAGAGTCGAAATTGATGAGTGTTTCCTCTGTCCTAGTCATATTTGTGATGCTGGCTTGATTAATTTTCCAGACCATGATTTCCTAAATAACCATCACGAGGCGACGTGAGAGTCCGGGTTGGATTTAACTAAAAGGACGGCAATGCGGTAGATGTAAACTAAAACCAGTATTTTTCTGTGCCGTCTGTTACTAAATCTATTGTGTTGTGGGTCGTTATGTTGTATGTACGTTTAAGTGGATAGTTCAACTCAACCATTCGAATGGAACTAAAAGCTATGTATGTATGTTTATAGCTCATTGTCCAGTTGTATTGAATCCTCGTGTTTATATAAATGAACCAGTATGGACACCAATGTCCCGTAACAGAAAAGAATAAGATAGTCGAATCAATCACCAAATATGTTACAAATCCAAAAACACAAACCTTCAGATTTTGGCAATGTATGAAGCTATGTATTTTAGCATGAAATAAAGGTTGGTGGAAAGTGCGATAGAGAAACCAAAACCATCAGCAACAATAGCTTTATCTACAACTGACAACTGTCTTACAATAAATCAGTAAAAGTGGTTGTAATATTGTGTTTTAGGAGATATTTTGGGTTCTATTGCAGCGGTATGCGATGACCCACATATTTCCTTCAAATTCATCATAGTTGAAGTTGCATTACTTGCAGTTTGGAAGTTTCCAGTAGTTTACTATAAAAACACGTTACAGTTTTATATTGAAATTTTGTTTAATTTACTGCAACAAATAACTATTTACTCCAATTCTGTAAATAATATGCAATATAATTGTATCTAGTCACTAATCTAGTCACAACTCATATAGGTGCATACAAAAAGGAAATACTCCCCTCATACTCTACTGGAGTCGATGGATGGTTGGGGCATTTATCGCAAGCTAGTGCAAGTCCCTTTTCAATGGATATCATATCGTACTGATTGCTCTTTGTGCAAAAAGTTAATTTGAATAGATTATGGGATATATTTCTCTCAGAAACAGATCCGTAAGTCTATTTTGCAACTATAGCCATGATACAACAAAAGACAGATGCGCTGGAACAGCCCCCTCGTTGATTGCTTCATGAGTTGACAGGAAGTATAAATGTACGAACGATTTCGTACATCATCTCAAGAGTAACAAAGACCTCTCAATAAACCATAATCAGTGCAATGGAAGTATTGGAACTACTAAAGAATGGGAAGCTCCAGGAAGTTGTTAGAATGGTAAAAGAGATCAATCAATGATGATGGTACTCATACACAATGATTATAACATGACAATGAAGAAAATGATACTTACATTATGTTGGCCGGCCCTTGCAAAATACTTTTTTTTCGAGGATAGTTAAAGCACAAATAAAAATTTTAATGTTCCCTTCTGTGTAACTTTGACGGATTGATTTTTACAGTACTGATCGTAGACAATGCGACAAATTTCTACGATTTTCATATGCTATGGTTACAAAGGTTAATCTTTTATAGAGCCNTTACAGTACTGATCGTAGACAATGCGACAAATTTCTACGATTTTCATATGCTATGGTTACAAAGGTTAATCTTTTATAGAGCCAAATGTGTCATCACAAAGATTTTTCAGAAATATTGGATGAATGACGCTTGCTTTGGCTGACAAATCGTTTCGCGAGAACACTTTTTGATGTGGATTAAGAATGATTTTTTAAGAATAAAAGCTTATAAGCTATAAAGACGAAGCTGAAAGCTTTAACGAAAGTTAAAACAGACAGACAGACAAAGTCATCGACATCATTACTTACTTGCTGAACAAAGGTCAGCTTTGTAATGAGAACATTTTTATGCAGTGTATTAAGGAATGCATCTATACAAAACATTTTCTATTTCAAACCTCCAAAGTTACTTTCGTTCGACATTAAAAAACACCGTTTCATAGGTGATAGCATGAAATATTTAGTTCTGTACAAAAAGCACTCAAACATCCATCAAAAATTCGCTCAGTGCTAATAGTTGGTTATGTGTAATTTGACAGGCTTACATATTTTCAGAGAATGCGGATTTAATGGAATGCTGCGTTTGACAATAATATAATTGACATTTCAGGGTGAATGATTATCGTCTTCTATTCATCACTGGAAATTCATGCACCAGTCTCGATATCACCGACGTCATGGAATCTATATAATATGGGGCGGGGGCTCTCAACGAGTAATCATTTTTCATGATTTCACTTCCTCTCGACATTGACATTGAAACTGTACAGGGTATGAACCTTGTCATTATATATATGATCGCAGATTTCCTGTAGAACGTACAGTTTTGATTTTGAAGTATACTTTACTTTATGAATGAGTTGATATATGAATCTGCGACATATGCAGCAATGGAATTTTAATCTAATGTAATTCATCTGTGGAGAGTGAAGATAAACCAATAGAGCATTATTACTGCTGCGAATTGTATTATACCTTCCTATACCTATAAAACTAGTAATCAAACAATTTCATATTAATGAGTCCATATATTCGCTATTACGTTTTGAAAAAATGGTTAAATGCACAAAAATTAACTTTTTTGAGAAGCTTAATTTTGTTTCAGTCCATTGATGCCACTCTGAGCTCATAACAAACGTACTTCTTTTTTTGCGGTTGGTTTGCAGATTTACTGTAAAGACATTTATTTTATCAGTTTGAACTTGAACAGAATGAAAGAGCACGTGGCCTCCATTATTCTTTTGGTTTTGGTGATATGTTCCTACTTGAATGAAGTCAGGGGGTCCTACATAAAGGGTATTTCCTTAACCATTTTTATCTTTTGTCACATTGAAAATACAGGATGTTATAAAGCATTTTTTCCACAGGAGGTGATTCCAGTATTCAGCAACAACCTGATTCCACTCTGTCAAAGGTGTTACCTGTCTTCAAGCATGACATTTGGGGTGTGAATGAGCGTGTCAAAAGATCCATGAAAGAAAATATAGAAAAAGGCTTCAAAGACTTTTCCGAAAAGGTTGCCAAGCTCCCGGATCAACTCAATACCAGTNCTCCCGGATCAACTGAATACCAGTCTGAAAAAGTTTTTCGAGGAGAGAGGAATTTCCATGGAAAATATTCAGAAAATCCTAAATACCATTTACGAAGCAGTCGAGAAATTGATTGAAGAAGTGAAAAAAGCTCTATGAAATGTTTCGCAATAAAAAGCAGTTAATCAATAGGTGTTACATAAAAATGCAGTTTTCCCATGGGAGCATATTTACATCTACCATTATGAATACATCTAAACCTCATTGAAATAACCCACGCGAACTTTATTTCATAAAAAGCTTAATGTTCATTATTCTCAACTTTTCTGAATTGAAAAAGCCGAAACATGATTACGCTACAAAATTGCAATGCGTAACAGTTTTATGCAAAACTCCAACAAGGCAGAAAAAAAGTTGGTTGCAACTAGAATCCAATGTCTTTTATCAACTCACTGTTACATAAGTTACAGAAGAAGAAAACGAGAAATTGTTTTATTACTCAAAATACTTTCGCCTGAAGGCTTCATACAAATCCTCCCCATCGACAGCACTTCTGTTGGTGAAGTAATCGTGAACTTTATTTCATAAAAAGCTTAATGTTCATTATTCTCAACTTTTCTGAATTGAAAAAGCCGAAACATGATTACGCTACAAAATTGCAATGCGTAACAGCTTATATGCATAACTTTGTCTTTTTGTCGCCAACAAGGCAGAAAAAAAGTTGGTTGCAACTAGAATCCAATGTCTTTTATCAACTCACTGTTACATAAGGTACAAAAGAAGAAAACGAGAAATTGTTTTATTACTCAAAATACTTTCGCCTGAAGGCTTCATACAAATCCTCCCCATCGACAGCACTTCTGTTGGTGAAGTAATCGTTTGTAAAATTAGCAAGAGGACTTCTATTGAATCCAGAATTAACATTTGAAGTATCCACCGACAAGTACGGAGGTGGAGGCGGATGTACTACAACTCCAGCAACAGCTTCATTGGGTTTCATGCATCCTGGACATAGTAGCTGATCCCTGAGTTTCTCCATAAAATCTCGTTCCCTACTCAATTCCATTTTCTCCTGTCTCAGCTTCTGCTCCCACGCCAGGAATCTCTGCTCTGCTTCCATTAGCTTTCCCTTCAAGAAAAACTTTTCTTTGTCGAGCTCCTTCATTTTTACTTGTGCCTCGGTGGTCAATTGTATTTCTTCTCGACGAACTGATTCTGTCTTCCTTTGAATTTCTTCTGTTTCTTCCAACTTTGTTTTCAGCTGTACCTCCAAATTTCGCAATTGATCTCGCTCCTTTTCAAAATCTAACTTTTGCTTTTCCAAATGAATTTTCTCCTCGGATAACTTTCTCTTTTCTACGTTAATTTGGGACATTGACTCTGAAAGCGCTTGGCGCTCGTCTCGTAACAGTTTCATCTCCATCTCGGCCTGAGTTTGCTGCATACTTGCGTTAAACTGGGTTGCTAAATTGTCCACTTGACTTGGTCCCGAAATCAAATTGATTTTTAACTGGGAGTTGAGGTCTCGAATTGATTGCGAAATAGATTTTAACTCAGCCTCCGCGGATAAGTTGTACTTCTGACTTGTCTCCAGTCTATTTTCGTTCTCAAACAAAATGCGTTTTAAATCACGCCTTACTTCTTTTAACTGATTGCTAAACTTTTCTCGTTTTCTTTGATCTTCCTCTCGGTCACAGTCCAAGATCTTTACAAGTGGTTCCAAGGTCAGTCCATCTGTAGCTTCTTTTGTCCTTCTCTGCAGCTTTTGAACTTTAAGTAACTCTCCCAAGAGCGCTCTTTCAGTCTCTGAAATTTAGTAAGCACCATAACACATCCCATTTAAAAAGGCGTCGCATAAAAACCGTCGTTAAATCAAGGTTACTCTATCCTTTTGAATTAATCTCTTACCTTCAAACTTTGTCATCAACTTCAAATCTAGTTCTTCATGCCCATGAATCCCTTTGTTGTCTAATTTTTCCACTGTAGTCATTACGGAATCCATCTTAGATCCCATTTTTTCTTCCAGCTTCATTAGCTCAATGACAATTTCCCTTTGGCTGTTTGGCATATTAGAGGCACGTGCAGTTTCCATAATATCTGTCATATTTTGTTTTACTTGCGAAATCAAATTTCTCCATGCATCGTTCATGAGTGAAAATCTTCTTGCTACAGACTCGTCCACAGTGCGCACTGTTGTACATACTTTATCCTCCATAACCTCCATTTTGTTTTGATTCTTTTCGGAGTGCTCTCTTAGAATAGATTTCAATGTGTCTTGAATTAGTGTCACGTTACTGTCCCCAGTTGCAGAAGACAGTTCTCGGGACTTTACAATTACGTCACGCAATGTGCTAATGCTTGAGTTTAGTTGCTCTGACAACGCAGTTATAGCAGCCATTTCCTCTTGCGGCAACTGAGCTTTTAGTGTTTGTTTGCTTTCTAACAGACGTACCTCGTTGCGAAGTCGTTCCAGACGTTCCTCATATTCCGTTTGCATTCCTTTCATTTCGTCCCTGAGAAGTTCCTCTTTCCGTTTATTCGCTTCGGAGAGAAAATTGAGTTGTTCCTTATAACTAATTTGTAGTTGCTCTAACTGGTTTGTATACAAAGTTTTTAAAGAGGAGCTCATCGCTTTAAGCTCTTCTTCGTTAATTAGATGTGAGGCAAGTTGGAGGGTGGCTCCCACAGAAGTTGAAGTAGCTGAGCCACTAAGGTCTTTCTTTACAACTTTTTTCTTTGTTGCGGGAGCGGCCTGTGGAGGTGATGGGTCAGGAATGGCGATTGGGGCGGCCAGAGAAAACGTTGGAAATGGTTCTTCTATTGGCTGTTTTGGAGGAAGTAGTCCTACTGGAATTTCAGGCTTTACAGAAGGAATCATTGGAGGATTGCTTGGCCCGAGTAATGACTTTGTTGATGGCAATGGGGCACTTCTGGGAGGTTTCCCAAAGTCCACAGACCCCCTTGGAGATGTTGTTGGACTTCTCCCCAACTGGTCAAGGTAAGAGCTTGAAAATGTACTTTTAGTTTGGTTTCGTAGATTTTCTTGTTGACCACTTCCCCCTCCACCAAGTGACGCAGGAGGAGTTGAATCAAAACTAGTCCCGCCAAACCGACTTCTCTGTTGAGGTTGAGCAGCACTACTGCTCCGAGGCTGAGTGGGGATATTAGGTATCGTCGGATTTTGCGATGGTCCAAGAGATTTAGGTGCAGATCTTCTGGGCTGGAGGTTCAACTCTTTCATAAGTTCATCCTCATCGTCTGAAATACTGTGATCTACTCTAGGTTTTGGTTGCGAATACGACTGCGGACGGCTACGTTGAATAGGAGGTGGTGAACTTGACGGTGGGCTAGAAGTTTTCGACTCTTGTATCCCTAACCAGTCGTTCTTTGTTCCACTGTCACCACTTCCGCCCCCAGATTTACTTCTTGATGATGATGACGGGAGATTAGGAGGTTTTGTACTATCACTTGAGGTTGAAGGTTTATTCGCTGAAAGAAATAAGGAGGAAGTAGTGGAACTTCTCTGAGACCGGGGAACTTTTGGCATGTAGTCGTCCATCTCGGGATCATCTCTCGGTTGAACATCCTCTGAGCTTTCTCCAGAGAAACGAACAGATTTCCCTCCGGATGGTTTCTGTAAATAGGATAAGGCTGAGAGTGAGTATTTTCCCACAGACATAGTCTAACAGGTAACTAAAGTTATATTTCCACGCATAAAAGATATCACTACGTAAAATTATTCGCGTTTAACTGACAGTCTACCAAATTGGAAGCAGCTTTCAGTAATACGATTCGTAAACATTCAACGTGTCATATTTTATGAGTGCATAAACATTGGACGTAAATATTCCTTGACTACCTTATCTGCGCTAACAGCATCACTTTGTTGCGGCGTATTTGATGATTTCCCTTTCGACTTGGTAGACTCAGCCGCATCTATTTCCTAGAAGACAATAATAGTTGTTAATACCACCACTTGTTGTTTTGTTAGCAATTTAAAGCAGACTTACTCCCAGAAGCTCATCTATGTCGAAGTCGTCATCATCAAAATCACCCATTGCCAATCTTTACACAGCCGCTTTATATACATGCAACATATTCAAAACGAGCTGATTTTTAATTCTCCTACATTTTTAAGCAAAATTGATCTCCTTGTTACTGCCTTTTGAGGAGGTCTAGTGGCTTTTCAAATAAAAATACTTGTTTCCAATTAAAACAAGTCTCTGAGAGTTTTATTGTTTTGTGGGAAACTTAATGTTTCCATGCGTTCAGTACTCCGTAAATAATATGTTTTATGAGCGTACATGTACAAATCCTCATGTGAAAACACGTTGCACAAGAATTATAACGCCAAAGGGGATCCCTTTCGTCATACGTTGCAAAAAAGCCAAGTTAAACTACGCTCAACGAAAACATAAAATCATCTAGTCTTCCATTCCCATATGTGCCATGTAATGTCTAGTCCACAGATACAATGCTCTCTTGGAAACTTGAAAGCAAACAAACTTTTCCTGATAAACGGTTGGTTTATATAGACCTGTACTTCGCAGTAGTCAAAATACTGCGAGAAATGAGAGGGCAACGATGTTGTCCCTTTAGGGGTTGCCTACCAACGCAACTCAGCAAAACATGTGCACACACGCAGACTAGGGGTTACCGGTTCAAAAATTAAGCCTGTAAAACAAACAGAAGCCGTACGTGTTTTAAATATTCGTTGAAGTACTTTGTTGTAATTATCTTTCATCATCATCATTACTACTTCATTTATACAAAGCAAATAATTGATTGTGATACACAACGCAGAGTGCTGGAATTAATAGATAATCATTTGCTTGGTTACATGTGGGTTAGGAATGTGGGTGACGAACTAGGAGAGTCGTAGACATCATGAGTTCACTTTTGGTTATGGTTTGGTTTGACATAAGTAACTTGTACGTATTGTTGATTTCGAAGTGACCTTCAACTGTGCTTTTAATAGCTAAAACTATCTAAGTATTTGATAACCTAAATTACCTTCATGGAAACAAATTTATGAAAGTCATGAGAGTCATTAGGCATTCGGAATGATAGCATCTATGTTAAAATATGAGTCTGAGCTTGGCTCCCATAACGCGGTCGGTTGGCAGTTTATTGTACCTTTGTTGGACATTCTGGCCTCTGTAAAATACAATTTGTTAGATGAGAACATCAATTTGGGTGGCAAAACGGAAGCATTTAGAGAAATTGATGAAAAGCCTTTTGATCATCATGTGCGTGCAGAGCGTTAAGTGAAAACATGACAAACTTCGTGACATTTTGATATAATAATCCACTACTGTAGGCAAAATTAATTGGGTTTGGTCTACATGTGTACATGCCTTCTCACTGTTTCTAGCATTGCAATATACTTGATATTCTGGCATATACATATCCTACAGATTCATTATTCACCTCAAAGAAATTATTCAAATTGGATGTATTCTTCTTTTGTTGTGTTGTTTTGTATATGACTAATGACTGTTACGTGGACCTCCATGTGAATTTTGGTTGCCATTTCGCCGGCACGCAAGTGTTCAAGCAGGTCTCTGGACAATCATACTGATGGACCATGGACTGCATTATCATGGTTTCATACAAAACAGGTAGTTTACCTACAACAATTAAAACTCATTTGCGTAGACAAATTGAAAAGCTTAATTATTTCCTGACCACACAAGTCCCGAATGTCGCAAGCGCAACGAAATTTGTTTGAAATATTATGGGATAAAAAGACACAAGCAGACGAAAGCAAAAGTTTCGTATGACGAGGACATGGTATATATTAACATACATTGGTAGTTGGTGGTTTATAATATGTAATAACAAAAAGTTACCTTTGATATTGGCCCTTGTGTATCAAATATCTAGGATATGACAACGCGCCGCATTAAGCACTGAAATGACGGTGTGTAAACATGGGAAATTGTTTTGAAATTGTATTTGCATTTGAACAGACTGCCACATAACAAATTACTTCCTTTTGTACAAACTTTGAACCTGATGACATCGCATTGAGACTAGGGGAAGCCCTTAAACTTTCTCTTGCTTTTTGGACTTTATTTTCTTTACTCCCTTTGAAGGAGAGCAAAGAGGCAAAGATTTCGTGCACCGTAACTCATTAATTATATGTATCCTTATTCATATATATACAGTGATTTGGTTATGTATATTGCATTTTACCCAAAGCTGTAGTCCGGAAAGAATCTTCATGAGAATTTCAAAGCGTCCCTTTGCCATGTTAACCGATTTTAAATTCTAGGTCTCTCTGATTGTTCATATGAGCTTTTGGTACTTCTTACTGATGCTGACCATTCTCAACTTCATTTTAGGGCCTGTAACGAATTAGTATATGAAGTACATTTGACATTGTACAGTTCATACTAAGCAAATTCGCGTTGCCTGCCGAAGTTACATAGTATTTTTGGCAAAAATTGAAACAGTTACTCAATGAAAGCATGCCTTCCCTGTTTCGTAACGTGAACTTGGTTAATATGTATGAAATATATAAATTTATAAATACTATATAAATTACACACAACTATCTTTTTGAAATCTCTATAAGATTGGAGTTTAACTCTTGCCCACAGCAACATAAAAAAAACTTTCGTTTTCGCTCTGCACAGTTGGTGAATTTGAGTTTCATAGTTACGGAGTCTCCTACGGGACGTTGCTAACAAAAGCAAGATTCAATTTAATTTGTCATAACTTCCCTGCTCAACCGTCATGTAAAAATATACGTGTACAAAACATGCGATCCGTGTAAATTACGTAATGTAAAATTCCGATAATTTGCCGATTACCCAAATAAATGTGACAGTTTGTTATAATCAAAATTACAAAATTGACTATTGCCATTACTCCATATCTGCATTTATTGTAATGTAATTGAATAAAGCGGATTTTAGCTATATAAACCAAAGAGTTGAAATTGCCGTATATAAACCGCCTTGATCGCACAAGCAGGACATTGAAGCTTGATTGAGTTGAGGGATCAGTGCCAGTACCATCCTATCTAAGCTATCGTCTAAACGTCGCATTTTCTCCATCATAATAACAATGGATTTAACTGTAAGCTTCCGGTTTCTATTGCCTCTTGTATTAGTTGCAACATTGGTGGATACTTCTGCTGGCCAGCCTGGTACTGTAACCCAGTCCGTTTTCGAAACAAAATAATGTATTCAGAGCAAAAGGTTCGTAACTGTTTTTTGGTTGCTTTTGCAGGTGCTCAACTATCTAATAATTTTCCATCACCGCCTCCAATACCTGGAAATTTCTCCGTTGGCGATGTCAGTGATGCAATGAAAAAAGCGCTAAATAAAGCCGCTGGTTCATTCATGAACAAAAGACCTAAGCGAGCTGCGGCACCACCGCCCCCTCCTACTATGGAAGATGCATTCAAAGACTTTTCCTCAAAACTAGGTAAAACACCAGACGAAATGAGAGCCGCTTTTGGAAAGTTTTTAGAATCACATGGAGTCACCATTCAGCAAGTCCAGGAACACTTAAAAACTGGACATCAAGCCGTAATGCAAATGGTGGAATCAATCAAACGGGCCATGCAAAGCTAGGTCCTGTAGTAATTCATTGTCAACTATCACGGTGTCTGATGGCCTCACGTAATCATGGAATTTACATTCCCTTTCTAAACCTGAATCCATTCTAATGTTTTAACGAGCAGAATTTACTCCCACACGTTACTCTAAATTTAAGAATTAAAGAACAGAAAAAATGTAGCAAAAAGCGACAAAAGTAATCGCAAGTTATTGTGCAAAATATTTCTCCAAAATCCTAATTCATTGTTCATAAGTTTACTCAGGAGCAGAAGGGTTAAGCCCAACTTCTGGCTAATTGATCAGGATCACGTTTACAATCGTCAAACGAAAACTTTCCTTGAGGCAACCTGCCCATGCTTTCTCCAAGAAATATTTTCTCCTAACCTAACACGTTCCTTGTTGATATAATCATCCGTATTAAAGTATAATGAAAGAGCTTTCATTTATGTTACAATCTTCACATTATTCAGATGCTATTATTTGTTGCAATGTTTCCTTGACTGTGAGATAGTTTTTCGTCGATACACAGGAGAAACAATCCACCTTGGAACCGCAGGAAAAGCTCTGATATCATCTACAGGGATAACTAGAGAGAAGAAGCATAAAATGAAACTATTGAGTCCACTCAGTAAAACGGAAACTGTGTATCTTTGTGAACCATGTGGTGCATCAAATGATTGTTTAATGCACCAGCTTCCATTTTCTTCATTTCGGAACTGCATGTGTGCATACAAGTAACAGCTTTCACTCTTATCAGAAGTAAAAAACAATAAAGTCCAGAATTAAAGTGTATTTAGGAATTTAGGACTACTACACACAAATGCAAGTGAGAAAAAGAAAGTGAGCATGGTTTCCTTCCTGGCTTGTTCCGACCTTCTGAAATTTCATCGTGTTTATCTTTCTCTGCTGTCCGTACTCTGTTTGAAAGTTAAAGAAACTATAGTTGTAAGTTTGGTTGACAGGCGAGTTTATGTGCAGCTTATGATCAAAATCAGCACAAGGAAACAACAAATTTTCAAGATTTACTTGGAACGATGAATGATGAAGTCTTGAAGGTTATATTCGGACAAAAGGTCTAAAAAGACTTTATGAGACTTTCTTATGAGCTATATCATACATGAATTAATTAAAATTCAAAACAGCGGAATGTTATCAAAACAAAACTTGCTATGTAACTATTAACTAACTAGTAACTAGTATGCTTTTCGTTTTTGTGATAATATGCAAATAATACAAAGGCCAAACTTAGTCGCGCGGTTGGTTATTGGTCCGCTCCGCTACAATTTCGTAATGTTTTGTCTTTAATTCAAGATATTCTATTGTCTATTCAGAATTCCAATTGGTGTCAGTCGAAAAATGCATAATAGATAGGGAGACAAATAAAATTCGAAAGTGAATGGTTGGGCATTGTAAGCGTTTCATTGTATGCTTGTAATGTGAAAGTATTCCATTGTAACCATGAGGACCTCTTATTTTCCTTCAATTGTTTAAGTTGTTCGCTTTGTTCAATAACTTTCTTCCGAGGATGGAGTACTAGGTTCGCTGAAGTTTAGTTTGCTGCACTTTTACAGATGTTGCTCTCGTGTTATAATGCTAGCCGGCAAATCAACAGTCACAGTGAGAAAGAATGTTTTAGAGAAGAGACAAGCTGGTGTCATTGTAGACATTACGTGTGTCATAATTTATGTGTGCACTCAAGTCGTTCTCAGAAAATATGTTTGTTTTTTATACAAAAGTTTTTCTGTTCGGAACGGGAACTTATGGATTTTAGATACGTCGGAAAAAGTTATGACATGATGGGGAAACCTATTTTATCGGCAACTTTTGCTGGGCTGGCCTTACTAAAATATTGACAGTGATGGGGATTGCAGTAAATAAAGTTTTCCACCACCTGCAATCTTTCCAAACTTTATCTTGCCCAATATATCTTTGAAGATGTTCATATGTGGTACATTCAACTGCTGCGAAGGGAAAATGACCAACTGTCTCAGTTTTCCCTATGGTCAAGAATCAGCCATTTATTACTTTCGCGTTCGACGATTCGCGGAAGCATTGTTTTTGTAGATTTGCCTTTTTCACTTTTCCTTGATGCTCTCCATTTGTGCAAAACATACATAATGGAATGGATCA
>JAAXOA010001981.1:0-14309 GCA_036561885.1 Salina celebensis | reverse complement strand
CATCCTGCTGCCTTCAACATCCTACTAGAGAAGCTTCACTCTAAGAGAGCTTGAAGAAGACTGGCTGCCGTTGCTGAAATAAAATCTATGCAGGAAATGGTCGTTGGAATTACTGCACGTAAATGTACATGGATATGCACGCGAAGTAAACGTCTTTGGTGACATTGGCGCTTATGTTAGCTAATAATGCATGTTTCTCTATTTATAAATACTAATTACCTACTACGCTACTACGACGCGATGCTACGAAAGGAGCCCTTGAAGTTCCTTAATATGTATTACCATTGCCTGATTGTACACAATACAGTCAATCTTTTCCAACTGAAAATATCAACCATGATTTCGATTCCTTCTACGTGTAAATAATTATTCTATTGTTGATGATAATATTAATGTATGAAGTATGAATGGTATATGTACTTTATGTACATTCTGAGAGCAATTCTTTTTTATGCGTTTAATCTTTCCACGCGTATTTAGCCGGTTCCGGCTGCGGTTAGCATGATAATTTACAAAAACTATATGAACAATGTAAGATATGCCTATATTCTAACAATAAACCTATTATCACATCGACTCATATATTTAACCGATGAAAACCTCTAAACTATTTGGCATGCTACCGAGCGCAAACAAAATATAATTTTCAGTTTTACCTGTTGTATTCACACAATGGACAGGCCTGCCTCAGGTAACGAGAAGATTACAAAAAATATTGCATGCATTATTGGATGTTGGAACGTTCAAATATTTATCACTGTTGAATCAAGCTTTATATTCAGGTAGTCGCTTTCGTGATAGCTTTACCAAGCAAAGTCAAGTTTGATACCATTGTAAACAATAAAACCTCACTCGCAAACAACCGTTGTGGCCGGAAGGAAGACGCGTTTTCTCAACTTATATGACTTACATTTCTCTCAACTTGAAATAGGTTGAGTACGTGAACTTTTCTACGACAAACAAGCTTCTTCACGATTGAAAACATGCAGTGTCTAGTTCTTCTACATTCCCTAGATTCAGATCAAAAGCGTGAAAAAATTGGGTTATGAGAGAACTAACCATTCAAAATTTGATCATACAGGATTAAAAGACAGGGATTAAACTTGACTTTTCTCCGCATGTTTCTTTCTTTTCTATAGTGCCACCCTGCAAAATTATTAGTCAGAGTTTTTTTCTAGTTACAGTGTCTCCCGTGAAATGCACGTTCCAGAGTGTTCACTTCAACTTTTTTTCTGCTTTCTGTCAGTTTTTTGTGTGTGAGCTGTGGTATTAATCATGCAAACATTTGTGAAAAAAAGGGAGCGCGACATAAATGAGAACGATGCCTGGGAAAATGTGAAAGTCACTCCTGACGGAAAATACCTCCGATCCAGTTTTCCAGGACTTTGGAAACCATCAGTTGAACGGGGAAATCACAACTTGTACCCACTGGAGTGGATACAAGGTAATAACAACTTTTTCATGAATAATATTCTTCCACCAGACATCTCTTACATGCACAAAAACTTTTGATTCCATTTCGATCCAGCCTTTGGTGTAATTCAAATTTGAGCTCAAGCCTACTACAGATTATTGAAAAAGTAATTAATTAAATAAAAATTTTCTGCAGGACTACAAAAGAACCAAAATGACACACTTGTGTGAGAACTGAGTTCCTCTGAAGTTATGCACGTACAGCGTTTATGTACATTACCATGTTGCATCGATTTAGTATGCGGTACAGGCTGTATAAAACTCTGCGTTTAATATAAATAGTTTTTAAAAGTTTTCAAACTCAAAATCTCGTGCAAACTTTTTCAATTTTTTCCCAGTAAACTGGCAGAGATGGAATGCTGTTTTCTTGTGTGCCAATACATTGAATAACGAAGTAAATATTAATTTTTTATAGGTGATAATGACGTAAACTTTGGTCTTTCGTATTTCATTTTTCGACGGTGATGAAGTTGGAAGGAAAATTTTTCGCTAGTGTTGATGTTGATACACGACGTTTTTTTTTCATTTCCAGAAAAAAGGAAACTAGATGATATTGGCGAATACTGGCGCGTTTACGATAAACTATACAACCTTGACGCTTTCATAACAAAACATCCTGGCGGTAAGTCATGCTATAATGTGATTTTGCAAAATTGTGAATATTGGCGAAGATCCATATTATGGAAGTTTTACGTAAGATGTTGAAGTTACTTTTAAAGAGTATCATTTATTTTAATAGGGGCCGATTGGATAGACCTGACACGAGGGTAATTTCATTTTTATATTTTGCCTGTTTGCGGTAATATTCAATTTGAAGCATAAACTTAACGAAATGTTTGCTAGGACTGACATAACTGAAGCATTTGAAGCGTCACATATCGTGAACGTAAACAAAGTGGAAACAATTTTGGCCAAGTATTATGTCAAAGACGCAGACCACCCGAGAAATTCTCCGTATACATTTAACGAGCAAGGATTTTACAAGACACTTAAGAGACGTGCTGAACCCATCTTAAAGGTATGCTTCCGTTTTTCATTAAAAGTTACTGCTGGTAAGACAATAGCTAAATTATATACGTGCAATAAAGTTGCCTTCAAACATGGTTTATGCATCAAAAATGTGGAAACGCGGAAATGATCTTCGCAGGTAATTATTACAGCTCTGCGAGGAATATTGTACGTCGGTATCTTACATGTAATACATGGTATGTAATCGGCACGAGCAATTCAAAAAAATCTGAGATAGTTTTGTACAACTTGTTGACAAGCTTCTTCGTAATCCTTACTTAGACAACCATCGTCATTGAACTTAACATTCTTAATTCTAAGGATGATATCATGTAGACAGAAGAACGCAGTGCAGTGGTGATGAGCTTGAGATGTGAGAAACTTTGTCACAAAACCAAATTTGGAAAGCTTTGCAAAATATTAAAGCGCACTAAGTATCAGACAAAAACACCGGTTTATAAGTTTTGAATCTATTATATAATATTTTAAGTGATGATAATCAATCCATTCGGGAGTTTGGTAAAGTCACGAAAATAAAGCATTATGGTTTTTGAGTAATTTGTTGCAGTGACCTTGACTTTGACCTGTGCATACATGAAGCAGGTTTCCATCCGTATCGTGCTATTATGATACGCACGGATATAACATTACTGCATTGCACTGTTATTGGATGTACACAAAACATTCACAAATATGAAAAAATACTCAAAAGTGACTTTAGTGATTACACTTCATGGCAAGGCGAATCGAAGAATGGATGTAAACGGTCAAAACACATTCAAGGTATCATGTCGACTATAGGTGGGTGATGATGGTCCATACATGTCGCAGCTTATGACAATTTCATATATTCGCACTAGCCTATGCGAGAGCAATGGCAATGGGTGTGATTAACTTGTTGTGTGACTTGATCATGAAATATTTTTACATTGTGTGCGAACTATTGTTTATGCATTATTATGTAAGGTCATAATTTCATAATGTGTTATGTGATTGTTTAAAATGTCTAATCCAAACAGATATTTCGTAAGATTTGGTAACTGGAATCTCTCCATTGCCCGCACTGGCCAAGATATTAAAATCTAAACTATGCCTGTGAATTTAAATTCTACTAATATAATAAGGATTGAAACCTAACTTCAGGGAACCTGTCAACTGTAGAGGGATTTAAAAAACATATACAAATTATTAATTGTTCGCTCCCTGCATCCTCCGCTTGCAGTGCTCGCAACGTTGCACTATTAAAATAGCTGAGTAAAATAGCAATCAAGACGACTTTGGTATGTACATAAAAAGGTAAAATAAGTGTAAAGCAGTTTACATTCAGTCAAACATCGGCTATTTTCTAAATGAAACATGCCATTCCCTGCGCGACCTAAATTATAGGAGATGATATTATTGCTCACTGACATTCTAGTTTTTCTTGTTCACAATGTTGTTCATAATGGCCCGATTAAAAATACTATGCTTAGCTAAACAAGACGAATTATCTGAGTAAAAAGAAGAAATACTTCGTTGAAGGCAGCTGTAATTGAAAATTATAGCTTCCACAAGGCAAAACTCATCGAATAGGTTTGAGCAAGTTACTTTGTAAAAGTGGCTGCTCAGTAGTGGGCATTCAAGTTCAGGCACACAGATTCGTTACAGTATGTGCAAAGTCATTTTTTTCCTGAAATTGCAATCAAACAAAGATTTATTGTTCTTCAGACCAACACATTTAGTCGGTAAAATGCAAATATTACATGTCATATGCAAATATTTAGTAATCCCTGAGAAATGTCAATGTTTCAAATATAAATTCACAGGAACATGGAACAACTCCCAGTCAGAGAATTCTTCTGACTCAAGATGCGTTAGCTTTGGGTTTCATCCTACTATCCCTTACTGCTGCATCAAGAAACTCAATCTGGCTATCCATGTTGGCCGGACTTCTGTTGGGTTTGAGCACAACAGCAGCTCACAACTTTTTTCATCTGAAGGACAGCTTCCGCCGGTATTATTTTGATCTCAGTGCTTGGTCTTCGTACGAATGGAGGATTACTCATGCTTTATCCCATCATTTATTTCCAAACACAATACTGGTAAGAATGTTTTTATGTAAACATGATAAACTTCAAGTTGATCATCTTGAATTTATGACCCATGACCTTTCCCAGCTGGATTTAGGAGAACTGCACCGAGTAGATTACGGTTCTTACTATTAGCTTGTTGATTCCGACCCATGTCTTAATTAATGCACTACATCAACTCAGTAAAATACCTAAACTTTATGTACTGTTGGGAAAGGTATTTATAGAACCTAACCTAAGCCAACCGTAGTATTAACTCGCTCTTTCATTGTTTTACCAACAGGACTACGAGATTGCCGTGTTTGAACCATTTCTGGAAATGCTCCCCTGCAGACCCAAGAATCTTTTTCAGCGCTATGGCTCTCTCGTGTATGCCCACTTAATTTATTGTGTGATAATGCCACAAGACTTGTTGAGACGTGCATATTTATGGTACCTTGGCAAGACGAAACCAAGACCGGAAAATTTTATCATTTTACTGGAGCTCATGGCGTACATTTATTTGGCTCCATCAATTATGGTGAGCAATTACATGACGGTTGAAAAAACCACAACAAATACTTACCAAAAATTCTATAATGATATGTAACAACACTATGATGTATAGCTAGCTAAACTATTGCCAGCAATCACAGATCACAGACCGAAATGATCACTGAATCAGCATTTGCATGCAACTAAGCTTTACAATCTCTCTGCAAAATCTGGAAATTTTGCCCACTTCATCAGTTGTCGCACACATTTAAAATACTAAGATTATCTTAAAACAATTGATGCAAAGCTACTGTCGTGTTAGTGAATGACGCTTCTATGCACATAGTACTCATGATGAGGCACCTTTTTGCACACGTCTGTTTCAGCTATCCTTAATGAAGTGGTGGCGTGTGAAAGAATATGGTTGTTTCTTGCATTATAAACTAAGACGATCCTTTCTTTCAATGAAATTCTACGTATCAGAATGGGGCATGACAGTGTTTAGTGTGAAACGCTGCTAAAAGAGTGATAGAACGTATCTAACAAAAATTCCTTTGCAAGTCGTTGACTAAGCTTTCGTAATTAAGGCGATGCTGTGTCTTGGAGCAAGCTTCTTTTGTCTTTTCGACAAGAAAGGAAATTGAATGCGAAAGAGACTGTATAATATTTCATTTCAATCTGATGATATGCTCGGTGACTGCATACGAAGAAGAGAAAACGTGATGGCACTGAAAGAATTATTGTGGAACTTCTCTTTTTGAAAATGCGCGATGGGAACGTGCTTCTTTCTGGATTTCAGGCAGGTATTCAGTGCTGGCTTGTGGTGATGACAGTCGCCTCATACTGGGTCGGTCTTGTTGGAATCAATGCAGCTCAGCATCACCCAGATTGCTTTCACGACGGCGATCCATTGGTACGAGAAGAGCCTGATTTCGGGTGAGTAATAACTCAAGAATCAGAAACTAGGTTGGCATCACAAAAGAAAAGCAAAAGAAGCTCACTCGCTTTTGTTGGTCCATGCTGTCATCGACATCTAATATTTTATCAATTCAAGTAATTGAAAATCATTGTGAAATGGAAAAACGGCAGGTTCAAAAAGGAAATGAAAATGGTTCCAAATATAGTAAAACACGAACAAACCGATTTTTTCGCTATCTTTTGTATACGGCGACCTATGTTTTTTATACTAATAACTCTTTAAAACAATATTTAGACGGTTTAATCTGTTACTGGGATGGGTTTTGATATAGACTGTGCCAGCTGGATGCGACTATTGACAAAGCGGACGAGTTCCACAAAACGGAATTTGCGATCTTGACTACCTTTGGAGAACATCCGCTACATCATTTATTTCCTGCAGTGTGCCACTCCAAATTACACCTGATCAAACCAATATTCGAGAAAACTTTGGAGGAGTTTTTGGAAAAGAATCGGTCTTTGACACAGCTGGAGCTGTTCATAGGGACACACAAGCAGCTCGCGAGAACTACTCCAAATTATAGACTAAAAAAAAGATAAATAGACAGGGAATTAACACATTTGAACTTTCGCTTATTCTTATAAAAAATATATACCAATGGAAAAAGTTGCTCAGTACAATCCCTGTCAAGCATGGAGAATATACGGTTGGAAATAATTATAAAACTGTTCCTAGAATTCCGATTTGGCAGAGTGAAAGACTATGAAAAAAATTAGTTGAAATATTTTATCTACATCCCTGTATATCTGTTTGTACGATCTCAGAATACAAATAAACTAGTTTGATGTTTCATCCTTGTTTTTTTCATTGGCGACTGTTGAGGCTCTTGGAATTGGGAAAGAACCCTAAATTATATGCCCTTTTTCCTATTACAACTATGCAGCAGTATTCTACAGTATAGTACTATATAGTAATTAACTCTGATTGGAGTTATATACATAAAACTTGAATCATGATGACACAGATTACTTCTTCCCGGAAACTCATGGAAAAAGTTTGGATTTGGATGTTTTTATGTTGTGTGGTTGTAATCATGCTTTGGTCTCCTCGGATCTAATTAATACGCAAGTCACTTCCATCCTAAAGATTTATCATTTTAGCAAACATTATACCTCAAAATTGGACGGGTTTCTCTGTAAGGTTTTATACAAAGTACATAAAATCATTTTTAAATCTGGTAATTTGGCAAAATCAGCATCGTAATTGGCTAATGGAAAGGTACATGAAAAATTGTTGATCTTTTATCTAGTAAGTAACAAATAAATGACAGGATGAACTTATTTTGGCAGCGACATATTTTGCGTGAATACAAATTAATCATCCTTGAACACAGAAATGTCTTTCAAAATATGACACTTTAATGAGCATTACAATCCCAAAAAAGACGTACCTGACAGGATTGTGAACGAACAAGGTCGCAGACTACGACATTTTCGGTTCCTATAAATAGCGGCTATCTGCTCGAAGAGAGCTTGTCCACGGCAGACTGATCACAAGAAACAGGTCAATCTATCAATTTTGAAGAGAAACAGCATCATAAAAATTTTACGAGTCCAGTGGCTAGAATTTTTGTTCGTGTCCAGTGATATAAAATGGGTATAAAAGCGCACAGCATACTGGCCCTGTCCCTTATTTGTCTTCATTTAAATCGGATTACTCTGGCGGGAGACGATGCCTCCATGGCCTGCTTGGAAAAGCTTAGCGCAGAGGATAAGAAGGCTGCGATGGCAGTAATGGAGACTTGTAAGAAGAAGCTCAACCTTGATGCTATCCCAAAACCGGATGAAGTGGAAAAGAACGGCTTTGATGATAAGGTAAGACTTAATGCTCCCAAGAATGCCCATTCACTCCGTATATACAACAAAAGTGAAAATATCTACACAGCAGACCTCGTCACACATTGATCATTCCTGCATAATTCATGTTTTCTTGTATCTTTCCTCTAGTGCTTCGCCAAATGCAAACTAACGGAAATGAAAATCGTAAGTTGAGTTTTGAGAGTAATAAAAAGAATAAAAGAGTAGCTTGACTGACTACACAATCTTCCGTATTGTTCCCATTGGCCTGGAAGATTTAGAGTCAGGCTAGGCTTAAAAAGAAAAAAAGGAATGGATTACCATTGCGCGAAAAACTTGATTATGTCATACCACCCTTCGTGTTCTCTTTTGCTTTTCCATTCAGCAAAACATTTTTATACAGACAATGAACCTTCCTTTCTCTTGTTTTTGGCATCTATTCACACGTTTCTAGAACTTGTCTGTTTACATGCTTTTGTTTCTTTCTCCATTTTTCTTCTTAGATCGACGAGAAAGGAACTTTTGATATGAAAATGCTGGAGGACTTTTTGAAAAAAATTGCCCCCGATAAGCAAGCCGATGTTTCCAGCCTCTGGCAAACTTGCTCTGAATCTACAAGTAAGTAGAACGCACAGTATAGAAAGGTTGTGTTTTATTTTGCACTCTTTTGTAGACTCGCAATGTTTTCTACAATGAAAATGAATCGAGTTTGAATTTAATGTCAACATGTTTGTTCACAGCATAATTCGCCAGTCCTGACAAGGGGTAATACATCAACTGGTATAACTTCAACTCGTCCTTCATTGAACTCGTCTAACTCAACTCGTCTTCCGACAACTCGCTCCCAGTAGGGAACTCGTATGACGCGCAACTCGTATAATGCTTGAAGTCGTATACCGTTATCTGGTCGGATGTAAACAAACGTCCTATAATTCCTTCATGTCAATTAATTTATTATTCCCCCTCCTGGTCAGTCCCCATGTAGCAGGTGCACAAACTTCCGTTTAAAGCTATACTTTGACAAAACCCGTTTGAATATTCATATCTCACTGCCACTATTGTAAGGTAATGATTGAATGGTGGGTTTTACTCTAATGTATGATTTGCAGAGATTCAAATAATGAAAACAAATTAAGCAAATAATACGACTTGAAGTTATACGAAAAAAGTTGGGTACGATTTAAATGCTATACTAAATGTAGGTACCGACGAGTTACGCGTCATACGAGTTTATGTAGACGAGTTACCTATGCATACGAGTTGTCGACCGACGAAATGATGTGCATTCCTGACAAGGCATTCACTTATAGAAATATTTAAATTGTTGTTTGTCAGCATTCAGCAATCACACTAGATTTTGTTTTTCTTTTTATCAATTTACAGAGAAAACAATGGATGCTGATGGTGGCATTAATGAGAAGACAGTTTGCAAAGCAGCAGCCATGATGAAACATTGTTTCATGCAGGGTGTAAAAAAGGTTAGTAGCGTGATTCCACTTTCTCCTTGCGTTATTCCAATCATTCCAGTGCAAAAACTTTTACAATAACAATGTGTACGCTTTCATACTGACAGAATCCGTTTTAAAAAACAATCTCCCCAGATTTCCCATCTAACCCGTCCTCTTTTCCGTTTTATATTCTTCTTCATTTTGGCCAAGAAACTGGCAGCCAGCAGCGGAAAAGGAAGTCAACGAAAAAAAGGCTGGCTTCTGGTTTATTTTTCCTCGTTTTTCTCTCTCTTTCTCTTTTTGTCAGGGAACAAGACTCTTTTTTCTCCCTTGATCCTTTTATCCTCCTCAGTACACACACATGTAGAATGTACCTATTTGAAAGAATCTTGCCAACTCTTTATATTTATTATTATGCATAATCTCTTGCATATTCTTGGAGAATTCTTGTCTCTTCAAAGTCAATTTAGAAATTGACTTCCTTGTTATTATTTTAGTTGTGCTAACAAAATGAACCGGCTACCGGAGGGGTTTATGCGCTAATTGTGAGTGGATCTACTGAATTTCATTCTTCTCCTCTTTCCTCCTTACACTGAACGAACATCCGACGATGGAACCGGCGATTTTTTCTCTTCTCTTCTTCCTTCACTTCAAAACACAATCTGCTGGACTGCCACTTACGACTTTCGTTATTGCAGTTCCACAAGGGTCGTTTATATCTCTATTACACGTTCAAGTACAAAGTTGTGAGTTTTTTATTTTCACTGGATAGTTTGCCAGCTTACGTGTTCTCCAAAAGTCCATTTTCTAGAACAAACCTTTTGTCGAGCACCTAATTATAAAGCTTTTAGTCCAACTCTACAATATCACTCTGTATACATACACATTAATGTTCTTTCAAGTGAAAACCTCTTTATGTCTTTCCCTCTTTTACAATAAATTCCTTCAAGTGTAACGTTTGCTCTCTCACATTATGTATCCTTTTTACTCTCTTCCCTCACCCCTTTCAGTTGGTGCCACTCAGTTTTTCCTCACTTTCACCCAACATGCCGCCGCCTTCAGTGGAAACTGTAAAAGAGAGAAATATCACTTATGTATATATAAAATGTTTGGTCAAATCTTGTTCTTGTCATTTACACTCCTTCTAACACTCGTTTCATTTTCCTAATGACGATGATATAGCGTTAATTGTGTGTGCTTGAGCAAGGAATTCAGTTTACAGGCATTTTCAAACATTGTTTTTCATTAAATGCAGCCAACTGTGAGGACGCATGATCTTCGTATACCGCCTGGTATGCATCGCATAGTAATGGATACACTATCCGTAACTCTATACAAAACAGTTCGTTTACTTGTTAGGCAAGTGACCTGGATAATATGATGAAAGTCTGGCTTGGCAGTAGTTTGCGTTTTTGGAAAACTGAAAAATGGTCCGGGCAATAGAAACCAACATCACTTTTGAAAGACTTTTGGCTCCTTGTGTGAAAGTATCTTTTGGAGCCCCTTGCATGTGCCTAGCAGTAAAATGAAAGCATTCCAAAAGTTAAAAGACAGAAACACGCATACCTAAAATATATAATCGGAGATTGTTGTTTCCTCTGAAAACATTTTATTAGGCTGTAAACAAGCAATGGTTTTCTAAGAAAAGCCAAGTTCGAGTTCGAAGCTCAAATGACTGAGACTGTATGCAGCTAGGTTTACGTGGCTTCGGTCATCATCTCATCATCATCTAGATTGCCTTCCCCGGCAGAGGCATTTCTAATGCATAAAATTACAAGTAAAACTTTTTTTTCAATTCGGGTAATCTGATGACATTTGTACCAAAATGAGAAAATAATGGGATACCATTCACATGTTTTAATGTACAGCGGAAAGCGCAGGTGGATTCTTCTAGCAACATGTAACAATGTTGAAATAAACTGGCAGTTTTCAATTTCTGATCAAATAAATGGAGAAGAAGAATTTATTCGGTATTAAAGTAGCAATTTTCCAAATCACTTGTATTACAGGCACGCTGCATTTAACAATGCTACGGGTCAAATTGTGGTCCAACACTGGTTTACAAAATACAAAGTTTTGCCTTCCATCTGTTTCGGTTTCAATCACTATTTCCTTATTGTGGATGTTATGATATGCGTCGAATAAGGCGGCGTCATTGATTTTGTTTCCCTTGTTTCCTGATAACAGGTGAGATTTTCAAAAAACGTTTATCAGCAAAAGAGTGATGATTTGACCATGGAAAATGTGAAAATTGAATTTTTGTAAGGAGAAAAGAGCTTAAGGTAAAGCGTAGCTAGCAAACGTTTGCAGAAAAAACCATCTTGTTACATTGTTGTAAGCAAGTGAAAGATTTTTAAATATACATACAATCATGCATATTCCACGCATATTCATTTACTCGGTATGCCCTTATGAACCGTTTATAGTTTGGATTGGGATGTTTCATATTTGCCAAACGCAATTTGCATCTGTAAACTTACAAACAAAACCAACTTACTTTGTTTACCTAAAAAATGCATAGTGAATGTTTTTAAGAAGCTTTCAACGGACGTCAGGCAGAATGTTTCCACTGTTTTTCATTACACGTGCACATCTTTCCGTGTACTTTCTATGCGCCTTTCATGGAGCACAATCTTTGACATCAAAGAAATACTTCGCCCTGTGATATGGTCTTATATTGTTCATTGATTTTTTCTTGTCTTTCTCGAGCGCACTAGGGAAGTATTATACATAGACCACTTGACCCACCAGAACCAAATTTTAAACAAGGGAATGCAGACTATTAATAAATCTTTCCAATATTTCCTTTCCAGCCATAACCAAAAGAAAAATAGCCAGTAGATGACAAGGATGAATTGTTCTGACAACCCCACTACTGTTCGACCTTTTCTATGGTATCTTGTTTTCTCTGGACTATACATGCTACTCTCAAATTGTAACTATACATGCAACAAGAAAGCACTTTTGGATTTGCTTATGATGACGTTAACAAAAACATTTGAGACTGATTACATAAATGTTGGTCAAATAAAGGTTTTTCTTTCTGCCTAGAATGCGTCGATGGCACATATTATGCCATAAACATTGCCAATTTCTTTGTTCACTCATACAGCATGTCTAATAAATACAGCGTTTTTTTAGAAAAATGGATCCCGATCTTTTGTTTTCCTTTTCCTCCATCTTTATCTTTACAATCATCGTTTTTGTATGGGCAATGTTTTGACGTTGAAAGAAAATGAAATATTTATAACTACACCCTACACCTTTGTATGTATTTCATGTTACATACTTTGAATTTTCCTTGTTTATGTGGATTAATAGCCCTCTTTGAAGTGGGTAAACAACGAGCAACAAAGAACACATCAAAAATGATTTCCTCTCATAGTATGTAGTATACAATACATATTTGAACCACAAACTCACAACGCATGTATCTTCGTATATATCTATGTTTCATAAATATAGCATTGGCTTGACACAATCTAAATCAGAAGAACTCATCCAGACATAAATTTTTACCGTAAATGTAGTGTGGTTTAATTAGAGGCTCGCTTTTACGAACTTGCAAAGGATGTTTGGCGTCGAATAGTCTTCAAAGAACATACAACGCCATTGGCGAAATCTTTTGGCGTAGTACAACAAAAGTGCAAATGTAACTTATTCCTATTTTTCTATTCCCAAGAGTCGATCTTCAAGTTCTTACATATGGATAATATCGTATTCAGATTCACTTGGCAGAAAACTTGGCTTGGTATGAGAAAAATTAGACTTCATCTTACGAATTTGTTTCTAAGAAGAGATAATACTGGTGTCCCATGTGTTTATCGCAAGTTCTATTCATTTTCTCGGAAGTTTGAGCCAACACACAATAAACATAACCAATATATTCGCATTATCTGTCTGTATTTGCATTGAAATCAGAAGAGACAAAAGCGCGACGAAACTCGGCTACGGTTCTTCCTCTATTGCAATGCAAAATACTAAGGAGATCAATATTATCTTGTCACGCTCCAATTAGAAATTACACCGTCGCGAGAGAAATATTTCCATAAAAACTACTTTTTCAGTATCTTTCTACTAACACATCATTTTCACTCAAAAATTGCTAGTATCTTATGATATATTCCAAACTTTCCCATGTATTAAATTTATGCATTGATCAATCGAGATGCAGCAAGGCTGCTTTCATGGGATTGACATTCTAGACATTGTTCTTATTGAAATTGTCACTGTTCTCTGGTTAGAACTAATATACGGCTGATTGCAATGGTAATCTAATCTCCACTGGTTGAGACTCTATTCCAATCCAATATAAGACAGACAATGGCGTATACTGGATAACGTTTTTTTTTTCAGTTCACAGAATGTTTTGTAATTTCCTTATATGCCAAAGCGATTAAATAATTTTGGCAATGCGGAAGAAAATAACAAGCTTTAAGCAAGACCATCACTAATTAATATATAATTAGTGTGGAACGCTGACATCTTTCGCAAGAATACATGGAAGTATCAGGCGGATAGTCTATAGCTTGTCAAGCCGACGTTTCTTATAATGATCTTCAACTGCTTTATATGTGACATAACAAAAAACGTACATTTTGGAGAAAAAGGTTTTTTTCTTGATAAACCAACAAACAAGTAACATTCTTTCTTAGCTCTCGGGTCTCAGTCTTTTTCTAGTGATTCTCTTCATTTCTTCATAATGAAAATTACGCAACATATTTTCTCCACAACCACTTGTCTTTCTTATGTGTCCTTTTTTATTACCTATGAACATAATATTAGAAATGATGGTGATGCGGAAGGGAGAAAACAGGCAATGAAGAAAATAGACTTGGTTAGCGTGTCTATTGTGCCCCAGTTCCTTGAGGAAAGCATGTTCGCAAACCGAAGCACATGCTCATGTTTCATACGATAAAGGATGATGATGACAAGTGGTGTGTGGTAGGCATGTCGTTTAATGATGATGACTTTCATGCACAAAGCCACCGGATTAATTCAATATAACAATGAATAACTCTGTTCTCATACTTTATCACTAGCCTCCACTCCTATATCGTCC